>OZ014554.1:24941465-25156465 GCA_963966155.1 Clivina fossor
TAGAAGTGATATTAGATCGCTCTAAAACATTTTAAAACCATTTTCTAACGACAGTTAGTTACTCAAAACTTTATGTACTGAACAATCCTTTATTGAGAAACATTTTAATAAATTCACATTTTTTTTCATTCAAAGCATACAAAAACTATTTGTTATATTCTTGACCCAATTATGCATAACAACTAAATTTTCAGTATTACATACAAATATAAATTTTAAATTATTTCCATTATTTTTGAAAATATCCGGAAGTTATATGTGCCAAATTGAAGTTGTATAAAAGATTTGGAACTATTATGTATTTCAAACTCGTGATTTTGTACGAAAATGGGCAGTAAATTTTAATAAATGGTAATTATGTCAAAAAATTAACATGAACATGAAGATGTTACAGCAAATACTTTATTTTTATAACAATTTAATTATTTTCTTTTGCCCCAAATAATTGTAAGTCTTCTTTCGTTTTTATTAAATAAATTTACATAAAAATATTTCATCATGAAAATAAAAAACTTTTGATGTATTTACGTCGTTTAGTTTGAATCAAGGGTGCTTTGGAACTTGAAATAAGTGAGTGGCTTTTTATAAAAAGAGAAAGCCAATGTCCTCCTATTAAGTCTTAAGTGATACAATTTGTTTTACAAGGCTGCAAACGATTATAGCTTAAGTAAAAGCACAGTTTCGGAACATTGCTTCAATTTTTTCTTCAAAGAATCAATTTCTCACTTTAATTTATTTTCCTCGTAAAAGTCTCATCTACTTTACGAGAATTAAGAAGCTGTAGGGCAGTGGTAGCGTGTTGGACCCCAAAAGTCCCTGGTTCGGGCCGCGCTCACACAAATTAAATTAAATATTATTTCTAGTATCAAAACCTGATATCGGCTGAGTCCGAGTGGTTCGAAACCAACTATAAGCTGTAGATCCCTTGCTTGGCTGTGGGCTAACGACTCACACCATTAACAATGCAAGTTAAAATTGTTAGGAGACTATATATTTAGCTTCTCAGGCATGTAGCCTCTATGTTTCACCTAGGTATTACGAAAACTAATGATGAAGAATATATTGTTTAAATATTTTATAACAAATATAGTAAGAACTTTTATAGATATATTTTTATAAAATTTTGTTTCACTTATTTCATTTGAAAAAATTAGATAATTTTCAGCCTTCTAATCATATAAATGAAACATCTAATTTAAAACGTATAGAAAAACTACTGTTAGATGTTTTTTATAGAGTGCAAAATACTTTATTTACTTTATTTGAAATAGCAATTTCCATTCAACTAATTAGTACCCTGTAAAAAAATTTCTAAACCGTATAAATGTTTAATAATTGTTCAAGCACATTAGCGTAAGTAACTTTTTATTGTAAAAAAATATTTTTGTACTTATATTCTGTTGTTGTTTAATTACTAATAAGTTACTTTTGTTATAATATTGTAGATTCGCTTGAGGAAGGTATGCTTAATATATACCGAAACTAGTCGCATGCTAACGAACTAGAGCATTTTTATTGACCTATTTCCTGTTTTCTTATATGCTACAAAAAAAATTCAGTTCATGGTTCGGTTTGCAAACTTGGTTTTAAGTCAATGTAACCGTCATAAGACCAGAACTAAACCAATGAACTAAAACACCCAAATATAGTACCAGCCAAGACGATTTCAAGAATAGCATTCCTCTTTTCGATATCTTGACTTCCCAAGAGACAAGTACTTTTTCTCTTCTAAGTGGTCGCATATATGACATATATAGAGGGTTCGTGAAGTGCACAAAACTTCGTGTGCCCGAAAGACAATAATGTGACAGTTGACTGGGTCAGGTCGATTGATACAAGGTCGCTCTCAATCCACGCCCGCTGCTGTTTTTAAAAAACTTCTCTTTCAGCATCTAGGACGCATGAACGTTGTCTTCAGCTGAAGCTGAAAGGGTGCCCCATGGGCAGTGGTGCAATATGAGCACTTTCAAAAGTATTGTTCGATTGAAAAGTTTCTTTCTTTTTATTTTTTCTTACTTTCGCATTCTTTTACTTTTTATTTTTCGTTCTAGCAAAGAAATATTCAAACCGACAATATTACAGTAGAATATTATGAAGTGAAATTTTAAATAATAATATCTTTGTTGGAGTTCAGAAGTAAAAAGTTTCCTGTTGTGCGGTTTCTGACTTGGTTGTAATTGTTTTAAAAAAATCTATATTACGTTTGTATTCCAAAATAAAACCGTTAAACATAAAACATTTAATATCATACAAAGTTTTAAAATAATTATACTACAAAAATTTTATTTTCATTAAAAAACATAAATTTCAATTCAAAAACACGTTTACTTTTGAGTTAAAAGTAAAAACCTCGGCCCGTATTCTCACCTCATTTATAAAAGTGATTTTTGCCAAAAAGTGCTTTTGACATGTACTTAAAATTATTTATTAAGCACTTTATAATAGTTTATTTAAATTTTATAATATCAAATATAATAAAAATGTACAAAAATACAAAAACAATTTATATTTGATCAATAACAGAAGCAAAAAATGATTTTAAAATTAATGATAAAAGCACTTTTTCACGAAAAAGTGAGGTCACAAAAATTTTCTCAGTGTAGTAACACTACATATATGTATTAAATTTACTTTGTAGTAAATTCTAAATTAATAATAAATAAAAAATAATATATTATATTTTATATTTATATTTATTAATTTCGTTAGAAAAAAATTATAAATAAAATTTAGATATCAAAGATATAAAAATGTATTATCGTCATACTGATAAATTTAAAACCATATTAATTATTTGGTAAAACATGAATTCACCTCAAACAAATATTCTCGTATAAACAAAGCCGGAACAATAAATTAATCGTAATTTCAATTACAATGCTAGACAATCTATTCATCGCTCTTCATATGATAATCTCATATATATAATATTGTATGATAAGTAAATTAATACGTTCATATTATACGTGAGAATTGAGCCCCACGTATATACCTTTTGCCTGTTGACAATATCCAGTCAAGATAATGTAATTAAAATCTGATTGATTACCCTTCTGAGGTCAATGATTCACCTTATAATTAAAATCGATTTCATGTCACTTCCGATGGGGAATAACTTGAGTAAATTGATTGGATTATCATTTAGGTTATTGTTTTGAAAAATTCAATTTACGATATAGCAAATTGTCATGTTAAACAATAAATAATAAATAATTAACATAATAAAAAAATCTTTCAGAACACATTATATAAAATAAAACGGCTTTAGGTTTAAATTCTGTATTAATATTTATCAATAATCGACGTTTCGACGAACTCAATGTACGTCTTTAACAGAAAAACTGATACAAAGGGCATTTGAATGTAAAAAACAGATCATAGATACAAGTTACTAGGTAACAAATAAGTAACTAGATTTATAAATTTTTGATTAATGGAAACTAAATTTTATGATCTAGTTACTTATTTATTACCTATTTATCTCTTTGTTTATCATTACGTTGATTATTAATAAATATTAATACAGAACTTTAACCTAAATTTCAATATAATGAGTTCTGAAAGACTTTTTACTATGTTATGATAAAAAGTAAATATGAAGCATCAAAATATATTTAAATATTTCTAAAATTTCATCAATTACTTTCGAAATATATTACACAAAATAAATATGAAAAAACTGTCCGTTTAAAATAAATGTTTCAAAAGTAAAGTTTATTTGTGCAATATAAAATAATTTTGCTAAATTTAAAAGTTACACAATTTCTGAATTGTCTTCCACATGCAAATGCAATAAATTGAAAATGCAGTTTGTAATTTTCCGTTTGTTAAATTTTTAAATTGATGCATGTTAAATACTGTGTGTGTGCATTCAATTATAAAAACGTTTCTCAAATGTGTCAACGTTTTTTCTTTCTTTTCTGTTTTTTTTTTTCGTTCAGCGCACGATGGAATAAAAGAGAAAATGAGAAACATTTATCAAAACAAAAATTTTGCTGTCATGTGTTTTGTATTTTGACATGCATATATCACAGTTTCGTATACGGTTTCATTTGTTTTTTCACATTTGCAGTATTTTAAAATCTTTTCAGCCAACTATTTAAATCAAATGCATACAAATTAGAGTGAGTGGTTAATAAAAACGTTTGACATTATACACGGTGACTTTTTTCGAATGTTTCACATACAAATTTTTTTTTTTAATTTAAAGGATGTGTAAAAAATTCTATAGGCATATATTTTCTATTGTTAAAGTTAATTATTTTAACTATTTTCAAGTAAATTATATTATATATATATATATATATATATATATATATATATATTATATTCTGTTATTTACTGTAAATCTCATTTGTATTAGTTTTCCTGGTGAAGAAGAACATTGAGTTTGTCAAAACGTTGATTATTAATAAATATTAATACAGAACTTAAACCTAAAACCGTTTTATTTTATATAATGAATTCTGAAAGATTTTTTTTAATAAGTATTTAATTTATAAAATTATTTATATTTAGTTTATTGTAAGAGCAAAAATAAATATTGAAATTACGACTTATTTTAACTACAAGTGCTCTAAAATATGGCCAATAGCTCTCTATTTTAAAAATATGTACGTAATATATTATTTAAAAAAATAAACATTGTTATTGTAAGTATTCCTTATACAATAAAAATAAACATTAGTATAACAAGTACAGTAAAATAAAATATACATTTCTCTATCTTCATTCGAAATAAACTTGTAATGTTAAGACAAATGACTTGTATTTTTCGTATTTTTCTTCATCTTCTATAACTCGCTACTACGATTTCTTATAGTCGAGCTAACGAGAGAGTAAACGCAATAAGAAGTAAAAGAAATCGTACAAACCACACGAAAAAAGCACGCAAAATTCTATTTTTTTTTTCTTAATTCCCTTCTTATTTCCTACGTTTTTACCATTTATATCTTTTGATCTCTATACAAATAAAATAATGTTGGAAATGTATTCGTTGAAGTAATTAATACTGTTTCCATAAAAAAAAAAAAATCACTTTTTTGACAGGAATAAGTAAAAGATTTTTTAGATGTTTACTTTCTTGTCAGGTAGTTATATGTAAGTCAACAGTTTGTTTCGCTAAAATATTAAAGTTGTTTAAGATTAAATAAAAAAATTAATATTCAACCACATGAGCAACTTTTTAATTAATTATTTAGTATAAAAACATATTTAGTATAAAAACTTGTTAATTATTAATTTTACAAAAAAATAACGTAATTTTTAGTTTCTAACAAACCAAACAAATGAAATACATTTGAAGGTAAAATACTGATATTTATGTTTGCTTTTTAAAAAAAACCAGTTTAATTAAAATATATTCTTATATAAAATTTTTAATTCTAAATAAATAAATAACATAAGTATATTAGTTTTAGTATGGCTCAAAAAGATTGATATTTATAAATTTCTTAATTCCCTTCTTATTTCCTACGTTTTTCCTGCTTATATTTTTTGATCTCTTTACAAATAAAATAATGTTCGAAATGTATTCGTTAAAGTAATTCATATTGTCTATTGCCTCTATTAATCTCTTATATCAACCTTACAAATAAACACCCTGCATAATATCTTCAATTTAATTCTCTGGCAACTTTTAACCACTTTAATAATTCCATCAATATTGCAAAACCATTACACAATCATCATATATTTATCAACATCAACTTCCCTCTCTCACGTTTTGCCCCTCCGTAAAATCAAAATAAAACGTCCGATCCAATATTCGACGGTTGGTAACCGCTAATGTGCGGATATTTGACCGCAAGCGATGCATCGCTGGTCCGCCACAGCAAATCTCATCGCACGCGGGATGAAAACACAAGCGCGCTGTACGCTCTCCCTATTTTATAACATTTATCGCCGGAACCGAGATGCGGATCGCCCGGAATAACCCGCTAACCTATTTTTGGAAAGTTTGACACTGTTCTTAACGGGATATCGTTTTAAAATGTCGGTTATGAAATAAAGAACATTTTTAGTTTCATGCACTGTTAAAGGTTTTGTTAATTTACATTTTTTATAGTAAAATTTATAATAAAATTATATATAAATTAATTATATTTTACAGATGAAATTAATTAAAAATCTATAAATTGTATGATCTAGTTAGACTTATTTGTTACCTAGTAACTTGTTTCTATGTTCTGATATTTACTGTAATATCATTTATCCTGATGAAGACGGACGTTGAGCTGCATCAAAATGTCGTTTTTAAATAAATATTAATACAGAAGTTTAACATAAAGCAGTTTTATTTAAATATAATGAGTTCTGTAAGATTTTTTTCTGTATTTGATAATAATAATTAGAAGCAAAAATCTGTTTTGAAATAAATGATAAAAGCACTTTTTTTAAAAAGTGAGCTGAAAATACCGACCTTAGTATTTATGAATATATATCTGTAAAAAATATTGAAATAAAATATTTTCATACGTTTGTGGTGTGTTCAAATCATAAAAAATTAAATTAAGTTACAGCTCTGCAAATATAATTATAGCTAATGACGCTCCTTAATTAAGCAAAACGTTGTAATATATCACTAAAATAAGAAAAAAAATCTTAATTACTTAAAAGTACATACCTCACGTTCTTAAAAAACAATTAAGAAACGTCTTCATTTCAAACAGTAAAAATTTCTTGGTAATTTAATTGAAATACATAAATCTAAAGTTTATAAATATATTAAAAAAAATGTTAATTATCAAATTTTAATGCATTATAATATTTTTAAATATAATTTTATTATTAAATATACATAAGTCTTATAATATTTAAGATATATAAAATATCATCTGCTGACAATATTAAAATTTTCATCGAATTTTTCAAATAACATTTTTTTCAATTTTTTTACAAATAATCATTTATTCATAATTATAGATTTTGACTTATACTTTTAAGTTTTTAGACAAGCATAAAAAAGTTCCGAAATAATAATTCTCAAAAAACAAACAAATAACAAAAAAATTTCTCGTACGATGTCGACTTTTTTGGCGGACACTGTATAACTGTTTTATATAAAAAAAAAAAGATCCATTACATATAAAACCATATAGTATATTCTCCAACAATAATACCACTTCAAAAGGACTTCCAGTTTCTTTATCTCAGAAAGAAATCTTGGTGAAATAAACCCAAAGTTATGTGGGTGGCGAGGGAGCAACCACACATACACACACATAACAGAACGACAATTCCGAAAAACGATCGATTTATCACCTTTGATGTGCCGAGTGAAAAATGCAAAAGATTGTGGACTTTTGACGTTTGCCTTCGATGCTGTGTAATAGAAGACGATCGATTTGTGTATTCCCTCCCCCCTTAACCCTGACTCCCTTTACTCACCCCTTCCTCATCATTCTTCTTCTTATTTTGCTGGGTTTTTTTTTGTCGCAACGATTGTCCGTTGGTCCCTTTCATACAATAGATCTGTTCGATGAGTAAAACGAATTGTACTTACTCTATATGGTATGTTTGTAGATGAAGATACTGTCGTCGATTATAATAAATATTAATACAGAACTTTAACCTAAAGTAGTTTTATTTTAATATAATGACTGAATGACTGAATGATTTACATACTTTCTTTTTATTTTCAGTTTTATTTCTATTTCTTTTAATTTAATTTCAGATTTATTTTATTTCTATTATAATTTTTACGTTTGCGTGGACGTCCGATGAGTAGTTGGAGTGGTATGATTGACAGTGTTCTGCGTGAGCAAAAGTTGGATGAAGCGAAATTTGCTTGTTTGGAGGCGACTGATTTCGGGATGATGAAAAGAGTTTGTGCCACACCCTTTTGGGTACATGGTGTGATTGTGTATGTATGTATGTATGTATGTATAATTTTTACTAAAACTCCTTCTTCTATTTTGCATTACATTTTTGTAATGAAGTGAATAATAAATATGAAATCACTACCCACATGATATTCAGTTATTTTAGGGTTTACTAATTTGGACTTAAAAATTTAAAATATATATATTATGAAACGTATATAAATTTTAACTCAAGTTAAATTTAATCCATTGTTAAATAACTCTCGAATTAACTTTTGTTCGTGAAACCAAGCATTTGTTTATAATTATTATAATTAAAAAGAAAAAACTTGTTTTATACTAAACAATATTTCCTTACATCGGACAAACCTAATATTTCCCTGTCTCTATTTCCACTTTTATCCTCCGGCTTGCTTCCTACGCCCTGCCTGCGTTTCCGGAAAATGTCTCGGTTACAAAATCCGGACAAATATGTACGTACTTACGAAACGTTTTTGTTCCTCGCGTATACCTTTGCGCAAACGTGTCACGTGTATTTATGCATCTGTTTCGCGAAATAGAACCGCATATTTATCGGACATGTTGACATCTAAAGCTTAGCTTTTCTTTGCTTTTTATAGCGTAAGAGAATTTAGGGAATTCAACACTTGTTTGCCAAAATAAAAAAATCTTTAGGATTAAGTTCTGTATATATTATATTTAAATAACAACGTTTTGATATTATTTATTATATTTATTTTTTCCTGATGAAAATATTTTAAAATTATATAATTATTATTTTTAGATTTTTATATAATTAAATTTTATATAATATTATATTTTTAAATATAAATTTGTGATAAGTGAATTTACCAAACATGTTTAAACAGTTTATTAGTTAATAATGGCATACATGTTAAAACAAATATTGTATATGAACCAATAGCACAGCAACGTACACTAATAATTTAACCCAAACTATATTGTATGTACATACGTACTTTACATACATATATTAAACTTGAATAGTGTATACTAAACTAATAACAAGATGCTTAATATGGAACAAACTTAATGTAAACATTACACGGACCTTATGGGAAACAACTATAGTAACTTTTATTTAATTTATAATAACAAAATTATTATACAATGTGTAAAAAAATGTATTGTTTTTATACTCTGTAAATAATATTTAGGCACGTGCCTATGTAGATCTCTAGTTCATACACAAAATTTATATCATGTTTGGCACATAAACGTAAACATAAAAAAGTAGTGCTAGTTTTTTTAACAGCAAATCCTACTGATAATTTACTGTGAATCAATAAATCGTACGCCGGCATCATATAGCAATTACATAAATTGACAATTTTTTTATTAATTCTTTTACTATTTACAACAGCATGAAATACAAATATAAAAAATCCGTGCTTTAATTTTGATTATCCAACTAACCAAAAAACCTAAATTCCAAAAATAAACAACATAAACATCATGTAAAAAAAAAACCTTTTAAAAATTAATTAATTAAAAAAAAGCGTGCGTTGGAAATCAAAGCCGAATTTGATATTGAATTCAATCAGTAGCATGCTCACAAACGATAATAGTTTCCAACTTATTTCACCATCAAATTCAAATTAATCAATTTGCACTGGATAGGGCTTTATTGGCAACGAACGAACGCCCTCCCATTTTAAAATTCATTTATCAAAAGACATTGGATTGAAAATGCCCCTCTGCCAAAATGACTGGGTGAAATTTCGACAGTACGTCATTAATATGCATAGATCCAAATTGTTAAAACAAATTGACTGAATTCTGAACTTGCCCCCATCGATGGAAAACGGAATTCTGCATTACAATTTGGAATAAATACATAGTTCTGAAGAATAATAATAATTTTCTTCTCTTGTTTATTTATTATATACTATACCACCGGATAATAAATTTTTTTTAATAAAAAAACAAGTTTTAACATCAAACTTTGTTGAAATATTTTTTTAATGTTGAAAGAAACAAATTATTGCCAGAATTTTCGTTATTAAAAATGAAACAGCAAGTTTTAATATTTAGAAGTAATATTGGATATAAATGAAAGAATTGATAAGATAACCAAAGTATTTCATGCGTTAAAAACAATTTCATAAACAAAAAATGTTAACTTTTTAAAAATATATTTGAAATATCCTTTTTTGAGGAAAAATTCCTCACCCTATTAAAAATATTCGGACCCATCATTGACATTTTTTTTAACATTGTATAAAGTACAACATTTTTATAAACTAGCTATGTGACATTGACACGTTAATATACATTGTCGGCTTAAAATTTATAACATAAAGTTCATTTTCTCCGTCATAATATATTGCATATTTGACGTAAAGTTATATTCCAGAGATAAGAAAACTGTGCCATATTGAGCAGTAATCTTAAAATTTTATGATCAAAATAAAAATAAATATTTTATGCTGCTATAATAGAAATTATGTGTTTTCAATAAAAACTTTTTCTATGTCCAATAATTTATTAGTGTTACAAATTTGTGCTAATGTAACTTTATGACATTTAGTTGAAGTCAAACTAAAATGAAATCTTCTAAGAAAACTATATTACAAACAAAAAATGTTATTGTTAATAAAAAAGACAAAAATAATGTGAAACTTTCTATATGTCGAATAACTTATTAGTATTACAAATTTATATTACTGTAATTTTCTATCGTCAGTTGAAGACAAACTAAAATTAAATTTTCTGAGAAAACTATATTACAAACAATAATCTTATGTTTATGATATTGTTGAGGAAAAAAAATGAAAAAGCTGGCATCTAAGAAAATATTATTTTAATCCGATTTTTTGTTTTTCTTCCAAGAAAAATATACACTCAACAAAATCGATAATATTTTAATCTTGAAAAAATGTATTATGCGCATACATATTCTGGAAATTAAATTTGATAAATATGGTTTCAAAAGAATATTTTACTGATTATTTATTAAAATTATGTAGATACATTTTTATTTTTTATGGTAATCTTGTAGATGACGGTGGGTACTCACTCGCGATTATCTCACAATTAAAATACAAAATATTAAAATTATAGAAATTTCATAAGTTAATCAATCATTGAATCGGCTTGTTAATCTATGAATCAATAACCGGCTAGTTAACCACAGTTATACATATTAGAATATTATTATATTAATTTCACAGATGCACTTATAAACTTTTGTTCAATACTTTGACAAATATTTAAGTACTTTGTCAATATTTAAGTATTTTCTACTGTATTAAAGCACAAATTTTAAGTTTTAAGTATAAGTACTTTTTATAAGTCTAATATAAAAAAAAATACTTAAGTGGTTCTAAGTTTAAAAAGGTATTTCAAGACGTAATTAAGTACTATAATATTTAAGTAATACCCATGTTCTTGCTTAATAAAATTCGTTAATATTTGAACAATTAAGTTTTTTATGTGTCTTACAACATATTCATTTTGATACTTACAAGCGTTTATTATGTCAGGTATTTAATTATTTCTTCATTACAGCAAACTTCATCCAACAACCAACATTATCATCGTAATAAAACTTAGTCTATTAATACCTAATAAAGTTACGGTACCACTGATACCCAACAAATCTTCGTGAAAAAAAAAATCGCTATATTTCATCAATTCTATCAGCTATCAGGGCAGTTTCTGACGATTCAAGCAGACACGAAACCAGGGATTTTAACGTCGAAGGGTTAATGAAAGTGCCCTAGCCTCATATAGATTTTCCTTCACGCTGGGAGCCTATCGTATTCACAGACAATCTATAAGAGCTAGATGGCGCACAGTGTTCGTTAGAAATTTGTAAACTATAATAAACTATAAACTTTTTTATTTTGTAGTAGACGGTAAAAATAACCAAAACTAGTCGCCAGGAATCAATAAAAAATTAAATTCATTATTATTTTTCAGTCCTATATTTTTAATAAAATCAATGGGTGTATCTCTAAGTTGGTTATTTTGTTACCTAGTAACTTGTTTCTATGTTCTGTTTATTTACTGTATATGTCATTTGTATCATTTTTCCTGATGAAGATGTACGTTGAGTACGTCGAAAGGTAGATTATTAATAAATATTATTACAGAACTATAATCTAAAGCCGTTTTATTTTATATAAATCTTTTCTCTATCTAGAATTCTAGATATATTACTACCCTTGTCTACTTATAAAACGTCCTGACGGCAGTTTAACCCCCCCTCCCCCCTCTCGCGACTTTTACGGACTGAAAGGCGCTATTTTTTATGATTTGTAGGGCGCGCGCAGGATCTGACATGTGACAGTTTTATATTACCACTCGTGATCTATTTTTTATTGAAAATTGAAAAAAAAACCACCGGCCCGTAGCAAAATATAGACTATGAACGATATAATTGGATTTTCATTGGGGAAAAAAATTTATAAATGAACAAGGCGCAGAGGCCTCCTAGGCCAGGAAATACGGTTCATAGAACTTCCTGTTTACGCTTTCCGGTTAACTATCATTTTGAACTCGTGCGGAAAAAATTTGATACATTGGCCTGAAAATTGTTTATAGAGGGAACATAAATAGATCGCGACAAACTGTTATTGGTGTTATTTTTACTGGTCGATGTTGCAATTTTACACTCAAATAAATAATAAAATGTATGTGTGTTTTTTTATTTGTATAGAAAAATATAAAATAAAATTTGTTTCCAATGCATAATTTTTTTGCTATATTTGTTTGCATAGTTCTCGTCGTTAGAATAATGGCATTACGCAATAGCAATAATAAACATAGCAACTGCTAACGACAGTCAATATGACATAAACAATGTGTAGATACGAAATATTATTCATTTACCGTATAAAAATTATATTTACAAAATATATGAAGGTGCATTTGTACCTTTGCAGCCGGACAACAGATAGGAGTTAAAATATAGGATGAGGTTATTTATACATACGGTATGTATACGCAATTGGCTATTTATACATACTAAAAAAAAAACCTAAACCAACCTACTAACCTAACCTACCCTAAATAGCCAATTACGTAAAAATACTGTATGTATAAATAGCCAATTGCGTATACATACCGTATGTATAAATAGCCACTTTCTAAAATATATAACATTTTAATTTTCCGGAACAGTATCATGTAAACGTACAATTATTGTGCAATGCCATATATTCGTGGCGTAAACTATATGTAATTATATGCCAATAAGAATATTTTTATGTACAACCAGGAAATGATATTAAAATCATAATTTGATTTGTTACAGGTTACCTGAATGTTAAACAAATAATTACTGGTAAGTTTCGATATTTTTTCTATCTATTTATAAAGCATGTTTACATGTTACTATTAATAAACACAAACTCAATTACATTTAAAATATTAAATTATACACCCACCGTTAATCAATATATGCACATATCAACCTCAATAATAATAAACTCAAAAATAATTTGAAATTAAGTTGCTCAATGCTAACCGAGTTGAACAGACAGTACGTAAAGATTGAAAATAAGAATTTAAAAATATATATTTTTGGAAATAATGTTTCAGATATATCTTTTTATTCAATTTATCTATAAAATGACAGAAATGAACCAAAATAATTTTGCAAAATAGTATCAAATTTACCAAAATCACCTTTAGAAATAGACTCAATCAACTATAGAAAGAAAAAAATAAAATAAAAAAGATTTGCCGATGGTAATAGAAATGCGAGCAGCATTTTTCAAAATTACATACCAATCACGTGCGGAATCTTTAGTGTACACAATAGTTCATTAAATTCTTGATATTTGTAAAAAGCAAACAAAAAGATTTATCTTTTTATCAAATATTATCAGATTGATTAATATAGTATCAGTTTTAAAATTTAAAATTGAGTTTTCTATATTTGAAAACGACATTTAATTCGTAAATATTATAATATTTCATAACCAATTACGTAAAATTTCTCTTATTTTTTATATGATAAAATAATATTTTTATTATGTGTTCTGTTTATTTACTGTAAATGTCATTTGTATCAGTTTTTCTAATGAAAACGTACGTTGAGTTCGTCTATTATTAATAAATATTAATATTGAACTAAAACTCAAAGCTGTTTTATTTTATTAATATTATTATTATTATTATTATTATTTACTATAAATGTCATTTGTATCAGTTTTCCCGATGAAAACGGACTATTTCTTTCTAATATTTTAAAACTTTGTTACATGGAGAATAAACCAGATGTTTAAATCATTTCAAATTTTCTAGCAAATAAATATTTATTCACAGAAAATATAAGTATTTAAGATATCTTATTGTCTGTAACATTTTATTATTCTGTTCTATTTATTTAGAAACAGATGTTTCTGACGTACGCCTATGGTTTTCTTGCCATTGTTAGTCACGAAACAAAGTTATTAATTTCCGCAAGCATTCTAGTTATATAAAAAAAAAAAATTATCTCGAAAAAAATATAACAAATATACTGCCAAATATCTACAAATCAATTAGAGTCGAAATTATTAATTACTTATTTGTAATATAAACACAACATATTAAAATTGAATTTGATATTTTTTAACACATATATTTGCCATAGTTACTAAGTGTTTTATTAACTTTTACGAAGTAGTTTCAACGTTATAAAAGCCCGTATTCTCACCTCTTTTGTTTGTAAAAAAGTTATCGATTTCTTAAAAATAATTTGCAAAATATTTGCATTCTGCAAATAACATACATACGCAAATAATTAAACTTTTTTTATCTCTTTTTTTTATAGTAAACTGAAAATATATAACTGTAAATATTTGCACAAATTTTAAAAATACCAAAATAAACAAATATGTAGTTGAAAACTTACCTATACTGATAGGTAAATAGTATATTGAGTTTTGCACTGAAATAAACTCAAATAAAACAGTATACGTGTATAAATAAAATTTATAGTTACGTTCAATAATTGATGCAATAGTGCATTTATTACAGAGAACTGAAGTACAGAATACATAAATATAAATAAACAAACGGATACTTCTCAACGTAATAGGAAAATAAATTTGAACATATTTATTGACTTACCCGTTCCAATGGAATTACGTATTTCTCGGTAATTGTAAAACATTCGGAATGAAATTTATCTGCGTTGAGGAAGTAATAGAATATCATTTGTAATAAATAATATACAAAGTAATATAAATTTTTTTAAATATTTTATGAATATATTTGCCGACAGCTTCTCAAGCTATGTTCCACTTAAGAATTACGGGAACTGATAATAATGACTTGCAATATAGGTAACTTGCAACATGCGTTAATAGTTACATATATTGTCAAAAGTCATTAATCTTCTAAAATGTAAAATGTTAGTAAATTAAGATAGTTCAGCCAGCTTAAATGAATATGTAATGAACGTTTGATTAAAAGAATATATGCAAGTTATATTGAAGTTGTACGTCTACGTGACAGTCTAATGTTTCAAAGTGGAAATAAAAAAAATTTTGTGTTAGAAGTATTATGAAATGTGGATGAAGTAAAAGTTGCTTGCCTAAATAGAAACTTTGCGGAAACTAATTTTTGCTTAAATTTAAAAGAGCCCATGCCACACCTTTATGGGTACATGGTGTACATGCAATATAAAAAAATTAATAATATTCTTCCATAATACTTTGAAATCATTCTACTTTTGTTTTTGATTATAAATATAAAAAATATTTAAAAATACATAAAAATTTCAATATTTTGACCTTCTTAATTTATACATTTTTAATAAAGCAAAAAAAATCAAAGCAAAAAAATATTTCATCATTTTTCTGAATAAATATCATTAAAAATTAATAATATTTCATTTACATTTAATTTAATTAATGAATAAATAAATAAGATTTCTTTTTCTTATCTTCATCGACTCGTAAAAATTATTTGAAAATAATTTCCATCAAGAATCCATCAGCTTTAAAATTTCGGTAGCCGGATTTAATTTCAATTGAACCCAAAAACGGGCAATTATTTTAAAATCGATAAGTATTATCAAATATTGGTTAGTAGAAGTGTATTAATTTCAGATTTCAATAGTAACGCATCAATAATTATTATTAGTGTTAATTTATTATTTGTTATAATGGATTCGTAATCAGTTATCTTTTTTTTTGAAATTAATTGTTCATTTGTTGTCCTCATTTAAAATTAATTTGTATTAATTATTTTATATACTAACATACGTTTAGTTAAATATAATCTATTGAGTTTTGTGGACAATTGCACATCTGCTTTAATATATTTACGAATAATTAAACTTTAAATAAATTAAAAAGTTTGTAAATATTAACTTCAATACTTTATCTTTAGCATCATAGATAAGATAAACAAAATTAGATTAATAAGTTGCAGAACGTGTTAACGTCAATGCTTACGAATAAAATTAACGGAACGTAGCATAAATTATGCAATATGAGTTGAATAAACTTGATCAGAAAATTTATAAATATGCCAGGGTGGCTAAAACTTTGTGAAAACCAATTTCCCTGACTTTTCCCGGTTTTCCAGAACTTTTTTCATTTTTCCTTGACTTTTATATTTAAACAAATATAAATTCAGTACTGTGAATCACAAAATATTGATTAAAATCGGTTTAAAATTAGATAAAGATAAGTTACAACCTCAAACTTAATTAATTATAATGAGGAGTAAAAAATACAAATATCGGTTTGCACAATTTGCACAACATTTGCTCAAAATTTGTGTTTGTAATTTTGTAACTTCGCCAAACAAATTTTTTCCCTGACTACAAATGAAATTCCCTGACTTTTCCAGGACCAACAAAATTCCCTGACTAATAACTGATCTAATCCCTGACTAAATAATAATTACAAATATGTATATTTCAAAATATACCATTCTACATAAACAAAACATGCTTGAATTATAATAATTTATTATTTTATAATAATATTACAGTACTCTTGATTATCCGGAGCAACAGAAAAAAACGGATAAAAAATCGAATAATCTACGCGAGAAAAAATACGATAAAAATACAATTTTATTTTCTACACAGATAAAAAAAAAACACATTTAATGTTTATCTATTGTTTTTGTTGTTTTATCGATAACTTTTAAGTTTAAGTTTAAGTTCAGACTGCGCTTTTGCTAGCAAAATCAGAGTCATATTTCAGCATAGAGCTGGTGGTTCTAAGCCAAACTACATATAAGCTTATGCACTGCATATACCCGGTGTTAGTTTTATAAGCATATTTTGTTACATCACAGCCAAAGTCTAACCTGGTTTCTTAATTAAAATATACTTATATTTTAAGAACGGCAAATCATATTTCAGTAACATGAGATAGCGATGTATATTTGTTTTCATCAAAGAATCGTTAAATTTCTAATATGTAAATGACAAATTTGGAAGATAAAATTAATATTATTTTGAAAAGACGTATTTAATATAATAAAAAAAACATTTGTTTTAGAAACATTAGAAGAAAAATTAGCGAAAACAAAGAAGATTATAAATTCATCCTATCTGTGAAATTATATTTATGTTCTATACTATTCCAAATGTTTAGATTCAAAACTGACAAATTTCAGTATAGTCGTTGGAAAAAATAACTATTTAATTTTTTCTGTTTAGTACTTAGTTAATATTTTAAAAAATTACTTTAACAATTCGATGTTTTGCTACCTCGCATAAACGCAATCTACTGTATATTGAACTCTAGCTGAGGTAATTCAATAGAGTGCTTTAATTATAAATATCGTGATATTTTTCTAGAGCCCAGGCAACCTTTTATCTTCGTAATTTATCTTCATTCGAGACAAAATATTGATGTCAGAATGAAAATATCGTCCAGTATACGTTATCGAAAATTGTTTTAACGAGTTTATAAAAACGAGCAAAATATTCATAATATTATGAATTAGTTTTCTGATGACTTTTTATTATTAATAATTTTCAGCTCAAATGTAGTTTTATTTTTAAACTACACTGTAAAAATATATTCTAACGTAGTAAAAAAATCTTTCAGAACTCATTATATAAAATAAAACGGCTTTAGGTTTAAGTTCTGTATTAATATTTATTAATAATCGATGTTTCGACGAACTCAACGTCCATCTTTATTTATTTATAAATAAATCTAGTCAATACAATCGTGCATATTAGTGTGTTTCCAACATTGCCAAACCCAGGGTCAAACCCCGGCCCGTTAGATTACGATTACAACCAAAACAAACAAATTTCAATAAATGTATATTTATCAATAAAAATTAATTATGTCAGTAAACAAGATCGGTATAATTTATAAAGCCCTATTTTAGTTTGACATGTAAATATGTCGTATTTATATTTTATAATTCATCATTGTTATTTACCGATTTGTAAAAATTTTCACCCTTTATTTCACAACAGTTTGTAAGGGTGGGAGTATTGATAAATGGCGTCAAAATAAAAAGAGTCGAATTATTTGTAAACTGTCAAACCGAACATGCATGGTTCTAGTTTCGAGTTTCAAGCGAATGTCTATCTGCGTGTCGTATTGGTTTGTTTTGCATAATATTTTATGCAGTTTGGTAGCAACATTTCGATAATAAATTTTAAGTGAATTAGCAACGATATAAATGCGCTGTAGATTTTAAGATATATCGCCTGTTTGGGTCTCAATGAATAGGATTTTATTGATTTATTATTCCAAGTAATGATAAATAAAATTATAATAAAAAGGCTTTAGAATTAAGTTCTGTGTATATTTCAATAAAAATAAATAAATGTTTCATTATTTTTATTTTTGCATTAAACACCATTAATTTTATTTTTATTTATCTAATTAATGGTGTTTAATGCAAAAATAAAAATAATAATTTAACATATACACCAAGAGAATTTAAATATAAATAAATGTTTATTTAATTGCATATGTCATTTGTATCTTTTTTCCTGATGATGATGTACGTAGAGTAAGTCAAAACGTCGATTTTTCATTTAAATTAATACAAAACGAAATCCTAAAGCCTTTTTGTTTTAATATAATAAATTTTGAAAGATTTTTTTTAATATGTTAATTTTTATTTTGTATTATAACTACTTAATAATAAATTGGAGCAAAAAAAAGTTAAAACCAACTGCAATAATATAGAAGTTTACACGTACTATCTAATCCAAAAACAACCCTGTAAAGTTTATCTAGAACTCATAAACTCATTGTATTATATATGTTTAAAAGAAATTTATACCTAAAATATTTTATATACACAACATTTATAAACATTTTCGAATAACTCAAATTCCACTAAATGAGTAAATTTATGTTCTGTGGATACACCATACTATTTTATATCATAAATTTATTTACAATATATTTTATCATTAACAGTATAAATTTTTTGAACGAAAATATTTACAATCAAAAAGTTAAAATACATAAAATGAAACATAAAATATAGAAAATTACCTGTAGATTTGAAACCGATGTTGCAAAGTTTTGTTTCCATATCCAAATCTGAAAAAAAAAGATAATACTGTTAAGATAAAATTTTAGTTTCATTAATCAATTTATTTAAAATTTGAAAAAATAATGGAGTCAAATTTTTTTTTTTTTTGTTTTTTACCAATAAATATCTTGAACAATTTTTTCAAAATGATTATTCATCTAATGATAAAAATTTTAAAATATCAAAATTTTGTTAGGATGGTTACCTTTTATGTGATTTTAACCTAGAGATGAATGACAAAAAGTCAATACTGATAAAACATACGAAAATATTAGATTTTTTCGCTAAAGATGCTAGATATGAAACATTTGAAAAATCAAAATAAAAAAAAATTAATATTAATAACAATATTAATACATAATAAAATTGAAAAAGTTCCGAATTTTTTTTTTAAATCATTGTATTACAGAACTTATAATACATCGCTAATATATATCTTACACAACACAATGTAATTTGTTTAACATATGTTCACTTCAGAGTAGAAGAGAACTTTTAATGATATTATTTATATGGAGTATAATTCATAAATTTGATGTTCCTGATTTATTATCCTTGTTACCTTTACATGTACCTGATATAAGACTGAGATCCAGATTTATGATATTTGAATTGAAAGAAGCAAGTTCACCTTTATTTAGTTGTTTAAAACTGTGCAATAAAGTCTATACTTCAAAACAGAATATTGTTTTTTTTTTCGTAAGACTAATTTGAAAAATCAATTCGTAAATGCAATTTCACTGTAATTTTGTTCCTAATTACTGATTAGATAAACAATAAACTTAATTCCAAATAGCAACCCTAGATCCTAAATATATCTCAATACGAATATCCATCAAAATTCATCCAAATTTTCAACAAACAATAATCAAAGAAAAGTTAAACCAATCGCGAAAATAATAGATTAGTTAAGTTAGAAACATCGTAAACTGATTTCCTTCCTGCCTTTTCAACTCTCCTGCAACCATCTCCTAGATCCATTTCTCACTCTCTCTCTCTCTCTCTCTCTCTCTCTCTCTCTCTCTCCATTTCATGTCCATTCATTTCAAACAGTGTAACCCAACTCAAGTCAATACAAATGCGTGTTCTTGCCCGATAGAGCTACACAACACAAAAGTGAATCCAACCGACGCTTTGCTACGTATGTCTTTGATTGAACATTAATGGTATACAATACTCCGGCCTGCAACAACAGAACAACGTATTGTACGTCCTTAATATAGGTCCATCCTTTATCAATTAAATTTCAGCCGGTGGGCAGTAATTGCCATTTTACCCAACAACATTTTGCACAATGCTAGGCAAATGTTCCTAGAATTATTTTCTCTGTTTGTATGTGTGAACATGTACGCTTTTTGTACAGGGTGATTCATTAGAAATAGTAAACATTAAAACTGGAAATACTAAAGACTATTGAACCCAAAATGGCTAATATATCTCAAAACTGTTAATGCCAAAGATCAAAATATGGCTACTGAGTTCAACCTGCCTTACGTGTTTTATTCTAATTTTATTCTAACTATTTCAAAAATTTAGATCATTTTATGCATAAGTTTATCTAATTTTTTTATTACTTACGATTTCTGTTAAATAAAACACCTTTAAATTGATTTTTCCGACGTACTTTTTTCTCGTATATATAATTAAGAAACAAAATTCAAATAAATAAATAGATTTTTTTTATCGCAAATGTGGCAATGTGGAAACATACATTTCAAACAATTACAGTTAACAATCTAACGTTTCTAAACGATTTAGTCATCACAATGAACTAATTTAAATAAGTTACAAATTGAAAAAAATTTATTGACTTTGCCGTGATTCAAACTCGGGTCCTCCGTCAATCGCGAACGATGCTATAACCAACTGAGCTACGAAATCGCGGTTCCTTGCGGTTAAGCAATTAAACGATTTTTATTTTTTTGAAAACTGTAGTATCCGGTTAACCGGTTAATTGGTTAACCGAATATTACCACTATCTTATACCTTTTAAACCAGCAAAGTTTGTATAAGTGATATAAAGCTCAATCGTCATATTTTGGTCTCTGGTTATTTCCAGTTTCAAAATTTCCCATACTCAATGTATCACTCCCCTGTATGTTGGCACCTAGTTGTTATGGTTACCAGAAGTCGTTGTTTTGTTTTCAATTTTATGTTTTAAACTGTTTAATGAACGTGGCTCGTTAGCCTTCCCTGGTCCGACGTTCTCTTGTTTAAATTTTGTCTTTTTATTATGTTTGTACTATGTGTTTAGTCATTATTTTTGTCCAGAGGATTTTTATGCAATTATAATGCACGCTGAATGTGCGCGATTCAATTGTTTCGTGTAATTTGTTTCGGATTTTTTGCTAGCATCAGTATGTTACGCGATGTAATATTGCATTAAAGTTTAGCTGGTAAAACTGAGACTGTTCGCAGACATTTTAAATTGCAGTTGTGTTGGTGTACATTTTAATTTTGTTTGCTGATTAATAATGAAAATTATTCTACGTTATGTCTGTTTAAAATTAATGCAATTTTTAAATTTTAAAGCTAGCATAATTATATACGCGATTTAAATTAAATATGCATTTAAATTTGAAACAACTCAATGAATCCTTTTTGTTAATTAATTCTTCCTACGAAACTTCCTAATGTGAATGTTATTGTTTATAAAATATAACTTTATATTTATTGAAAGTAAATGTTATTCCAGAAGTCTCAGTCGAAATATTAATAATTCAAATATTTAATATTAATTATAAATCAAATAATTATGAATGTGGATAAAGCGAAAGTTGCTTGTTCGGATAGAAATGTTTGGATGAGGCTAATTTCGGGATAATGGCAAGAGTTTGTGTCATACACTTCTGGATATATGGCGTGATTGTGTATGTAGGTATGTCAATATAGACAAATAGGGGTTGACCAAATATACTCTTAAATAATACTATGATACTAATTTCCCACGAGTTATAAAATTTTTCTATATTTTAGAGATTTTTCAGTGTTTCATTTTATATTTATAAGCTGATACTTATTGTTTAATTATTGGACCAACGAATAAAAATACTTATCACTAACAATATTGATAAATGTAATTAAAATTAAAACAAACAAAAATACATGTTTAATGTCATTGGCCCATATTTTTACCTCACTACCTAATTATGAAAAAACTATGTCATCTGACGGGATTTGAACCCGTAACCTTTCAATCTCCGGCAGACGCCCTGTACAAAATAAAATAAAATTTACTTTTATTTATATACACGGTGTTTAGTTGGTAAATTGACATAGCCGATTAACATGGGAAATCGACAATATTCAAAATATTTTGTGGCGAGTTCATATTTAATGTTCTTGAATAAAATGCATAAAGTAATAAATTTTCAGATACATTGTAAAAATGTCACTTCCTTTTACGGAATTCATTTATATTTGGAAAATAAATTGTTATAATAAAATATTAATTTATCAATGTTGTTTAAAGTTTTAATCAATCTATTTGACAGTAAATAATATATCTACTGCACACTGCACTTACTCATGCATTTTATATTTTCTTTTAAGAAGCAAGTTAATTACTCAATGTTCCGCAAATTATACATTAATCAGAAAATTCTCACATTGTTTATATTTCACGTTTAAGATAGATTCATATATTTAGTCAAACATGTCAAATATTCTTTTCAATTAATAATTACTTAAATTTTTATCTCTTTAGTGATTTTTAGCAAATGTTTTTATCTTTTACTTTTCAATAATAAGTGTACATTAAAGATCAACATAGGTCTGTAATAAGATAATAGGCACTCTATTACTCTACTACTAACTCTACCAGTGTAAACTAGGCTTAATTATATACATTCTATTAATAATTTTCTATTAATTTATCATAATTTTCGTGTTTTTTTTTTCTTCAACCGTAAACTTGTCAATGTTGACGGTTTCTAATGGAGTTACCGTGGTCAAGGAAGGGTTTGACTTTTTTGTTAGTAATTAATGAGGTGATCAGAAATCTGTTGGGTTAGGGTTAGGGTGTGATGTTTGACAAAGTGCCAGGGCCGACCTTTAAGGGTTTACTAGGGTCAGTTAATAATGTAGCGATTGTCTATTTGACTTCGACAGCTTCTCGTTCCGGCGACCAGCAAAGATAACACTGTAATTGGTTTATTTTCCTTAGCAAGTTTATAAATAAAATATAATGATTGAGTTTTACAACTCAATATTATTATTACACTATATTTAATATACTACGTTTGTCTTGTAAACTTAAACAGCTTAAAATTTTAACAGATTAAGCCAATCCAAACTGTTTATCGAAAGATTGAAAATGGATTAAAATAATTTATTAATTCAAACTTTTATTGCTAAAGAAAGATAAGTAAATCTATATTTAACATAGTAAAAAATGTTTTAGAAGTCATTATATAAAATAAACTGGTTTAAGTTCAAGTTCTGAATTAAAATTAATTTATAATCGATGTTTCTACGAAACTCAGTGATGGCCACAGCAGATTTTTTCTATTCAAGACAATTTCTCATAGGACACCCAATATCACACAGGAGACAGACAAATATCACTTTATTTTAATAGTACTGTTAAAACATTAAGATCTAATTAGATCAATAAATTTGTCATAAAAAACAAATAAATTTTTTACGTATTTTACGAAACTATAATAGTATAAAATATGTCTTCTTTAATATTTACATTCTTATCGTCTTAAAGGAAAACTGTCATCGTATTTCAGATTACATTTATTTATATTGTATTTTCTTTGTTTATTCAAAGAATTTCAAATATAATTTATGATTCTTGAAATGTTTTTTACTGAAAGGAAATATATCATAAGATATACGATAAAGTATACTTCTCATATTCACTATAAAAAAATTGAAATGTATTATTTATTATTAAATTTATATAAAAACATCTGGTTGTTCAAATAATTTCATTAAAAACAATGACCCGTATTCTCGCCTCATTTTTAAAAGTGATTTTTGTCAAAAAAAATTTATAATAAAAATTTTTATTTTAAAAACAGGAATTTAGATAAGTATTATAATGCAAGATTTTCAATTAATAAAAGCTACAATTATTTTTCGCTATTATTTCATCAAAAAGAAAATTAAAAACAAAATCACTTGTGCAACAATATTTTTATTAAACTCCATAACTTAACCGTTGTTACCCGCCATTTATTTAGTAACAATTGAAGAACGCGAAGCGTATCTCAAAGTATAATTGTCTATTCTACCGTACCGTATACATTTCTATCTATTCATTTTCCGTTTATTTTGGCGTAACCACAGAATGCGCCGCGGGGGGGGGGGAGATGTGTAGTTATAACTTTTGCGGTTGACTGCCTATAAAGTTCGCGTTTCATTTGCCTCATGTACGAAATATGAAATAGATTCAAACGCAATATGCAGAGAGAGGGAGAGAATTACTCCTTCAGTTAGCAAATTCTCGCTATTCGCTGTATCGTTATTCACAGCCAGTGATCCAAACGTGATCTTTCCTACTGCTGGCGAAAATGCAAGCAGTTGTGTGATTAGCGACGAGTAAATGGAAAAGCAAAGCGGAATTGCATATGACTCGAATTAAAGCGGTTAGTTTCAAGTTTCACGATTATAATAAATATCATATATGTTAATGATAAACAATTACTATAATATGTAATCAGTTTTCAAATTAATTGCATTATTATAATATTTTACTTTATAGTACTTAATCTTGGTTTTAGTTGTTTGTGATTTTTTGAAATAAATCAAGAATATCAGTTATTTTTGTAAATCACAAAAATATGATTTTTAAAAAATTTATTTAAATCATTTTCGACAGTGTGCTTTTATTTTTTGCTTTAAAATAAATTTTTACTTCTATCTATCTCTTAATAAATATGAGATATATTTTTTAGATCTAATATTATAAAATTCAAATAAACTAATTAAATAGTTTATTCAGTTTTCTTTAAGTAAACGTTAAAAGTGAAGTAAGAATACGGGCCTAAGAGTTTATTAATAATTTTCATGTACTTATTATCCAATTTCATTTTAAAGTCCCCCGTGTAAATTTCGTGTCATAACTTCAATAATATTTGTGTTTATTGAGAGTTTTTTGCGTGAACGAAAGTTTCCAAGTAGTAAGAATAGAAGAGCATGTATGAGAGGAATTATGAATATGGATGAAGCTATAGTTGCTTGTCCGGATAGGGATGTTTGGAGGAAACTGATTTCGAGATTGTGGAAAGATTTTTGTATCACAACTTTTTGGGTACATGGCGTGATTGTGTATGTATATTTAATTTTATGTCTGTTTTAAATGTAACATATCTTCAAAAACATATGTATATATGTATTTAAATTTGATTCATCGTGTCTATTCTAATTTCCCACAAAATTATAGTAATTTTTCACCTAGTTTACAAAAAAATAAAATTATACATGTACACAGTTATCCATATTTACATTCATTATTAAAAAATCACGTAGAAAATCAACTAGACTCGAAACAGTGTTCATAGTCATCATCCTCGCATATCAAATAACAAATTAGTAACGCTTCATCAGCCAATCTCATCTCGTATTTTCGGTAAATAAGAGCAACGCACGAAAATTCACACACACACACGCACACAAACATATTCCCTCCAACATTAAATTCATTTCCCGCCCATCTCATTTCCATTCTCCTTCTGTACATTCACATATGCATCCCTCCCCCCCCGCCGACCCTTCTCTTTTATGTCCTGTCGAAAGTCGGGGGCGTCGCGACGCTACCGCTTTTGATGCTGGTTAAGCATCCACAGAGCACACACGCAATGACAACATACGGTTCGGCTGCCATTATATTTGATTTATCTGATGCAAGGGTCTCGCACCGAAAGTAGGATTAACGCTTTCTCTTACTTCCAACTGGATGATTTAGAAGGATAGATAATAATGTGAATTGTGTGGATGAAGGAGTAGAGTAATGAACGTAAACATCAGAATAACGAAAAATGGAAGATGATATTTGCGATGTTCCTTCTTTTTTTAAAAAAAAAAGCTATTAGTATTACGTAAGTATGTAATTTTATAATGAAATTAAAGGTAAATGTGTAATTTAATTATTTATTTTATTTAAAAGCATTTTCTCATTACATATTTCGTAAATCTTTGACATATTTTATAAGTGCGACTTTTTATGCGATCCCTCTCCGCAGCATAAAAAAAATTCTCTAATATGTTGTAAAAAAATTATTTGTTATAAGTATTTACAAAATTTCCCAATATTTTTTTCTGTGCGGTTTCTTTTATACGGTCTCTATCTACCGCACAAAAACAGGTTTGACTGTAATGCACATTGTAAAAAAAAGAGCGAAATTATAAAAAATAGTAGTAAAATTTTATTATAAAAATCTGTAATTTTATTTTACCATAAATATTCTGTATTTCTACCTCAAAATTCATAATAATCATATAAAATAAGTAAAAAGTGACCTAATAAGTATGTAAACTTGCTTACTTTTTGCAAATTGCAGCTCATACTTATTACTATACTATATTGTTGATATAACTTCTTAAATTATGTACAATTACAGCTTGCATATTAATATCTGTAATAATTCATCAAAATAATGAGACTTAGTACATATTTTGTGTAATAATACTAATAAAATATTTTAATTCATTCATTTCAAAATACATCCTTTATTTGTATCTTTATTATATATGCTAATGCGTTCATAATTGTTTACATGTAAAAATTTTCATTTTAATTTTAAAATCAATCATTTACGTATAATATTATTATTAAATTCCGAATTGTAGTAGTTATCTATTTTGTAATAATTTATTGTATCTATGATTTAATCAAATTTTATGAAATTTTGAAACTACTAGTTTAGTATTATAATAATGGTATTTTAAAAATAAATTTCTGTATAGAATAAAATTAGAAATTTATATGAAACGCTTTTAAAAATATCAATAAACATTAAGAAAATTTTCATAATTTTGTTTACTCTTACCAATAAAGTGTATATATTTTGAATATTAAAAAAATAAAAATTTAATTAATTATCAATTATCTAATTATCTATTGTTTAGATAAACTTTTGTTTTGATATCAATTATTTCATTTAGATAATTAAAAATACTGCATCTTTAATTGTTTTTTTTTATCTAATTCGTGTAAAAATTTCAAAAAATCTAAATTAGTATGATTTCTACATATGTGACGGTCAATAAAAACATTTGATAAAATCTCATCGTCTACAATATACTAAGGGTATATATTGAAAGATTACTCGTAACTAAATAAATTTAAATAAACATTTTTTATTACGAATATAAACATATAACTTCTTTTAAATTCTGGATAATAAATATCATTATATTTGCCAAATGAAGAAAACCAGAAAACTATAAATAATTACAGAATACAATATTACCCAGAACTTTCCTAATTTTCCTCGTTAAACTGAACTGCATAACACCTTAGATTCGATATGCATTTATGATTGTCTTCAAGAGTTTTGTATAAGAGCGAATTGTACAAAGCATTGCTAACTTTGATCATACGCTTTAATAAGGTATTTGAATAGTACTCGACAATTATTGCAATTGCGCATTCGTTAGCGACAAGAGCCCACCTTTTGTTCAACAAATTTACGAAATAGTTTGGGAATTATCCAATCAGAAACGTTGCACGAAAGTCTCATTAAAAAGACAGTTATTATTATTATTATTATTATCCTTTATTTCACTTTTAGAGGTACATTATATAGTACAACGGCCTCCGTGGATGTAAGTATATACAATAGATATTTGTGATATAATGTTAAGTATTACAAAAATAGTATAGTAATACAATAAAAAATCACATTCAAATTTATTTGTTTCACTGTGTTATGTTATTAATTTAGCTACTCTTTATTTAACACTCTTCTGACTATTACGCATGTACTTAAGATTACTGCTTTCTGTAGTTGCAAGTAGATGTATTTTTTTATTTGTAGCTCTTATAGTGTATCATGCAATTTTTTTGGAATTTCGTCAGTTGCGAAAAATGGATTTGCCATTTTAAATTTTATTTGTTTTATTATAAATGTTTAGTTTTTTGTCGATAAATTTTCAATAACTTGACTTAAATTAAAATATGATCTTACTGTGGTGAAAAGTTATAAAGTTAAAATAAAATAATAATAAACCAAAAATATAATAAATAAAATATAATAATAAGATATTGCTTAGTAATAGTTATTTTATCAATACCAAATATACGGTGATAAAAAAATTGTTGTTTATGTTTACACTTAGATGTATTTATAGTCACATATTCAGAGAATAAAAGACTCTGTATAAGGTTTCATTGGAACAGTGCTGAGTTATATTAATCCATTTATCCCCTGTTTTACTATCTGTCCTCTTCTCAATTTTCTTATCAGATATTTTACTCACGTACGACATCTTCGCCGATTTTTCACCGAATCTTGTTCCCTATAAACCATTCAAAGTTAACTTAAACTTCTTTAGATTTTTTGTCGTCTGGTTATTTGAAAATGCATTATTATTCTGTAAGTTGAGATGTTTCCTAAATCATATAGTATAGGTTAGAATTTTTTTTATAATTTATAGTTTTTTCTTAATTTTATACATAATGTTTAGTGCTCAGTAAATATCCAAATACAATAGCGGGTCTATTATATATTATACATATAAAAAATAACTAAACGCGTAAATAAAAATTCCAGAATTTATTAAAATGTTTACTGTGTTATGTAAAACATTCGACATACAACAAAATTTAGTTATAATAGTGACATAATGGCCTCTATCTCTACATAGACAATATAGTAACGTAATATTAATATTATAATAAACTTAAAGAAAAATATCTTATTACATGGATATAGATAAATTGACATATATTACGCAAACATTAACTCTTTTATTCTTAAAACATTTTAAAATAACTTATTAATTAAAAAGAAAATTGCAAACTAGATAAAAGTCTTTACTAATAGAATATGAATAAGAAAGGTCATATTTAAAATAAAATGCAGTATAATTTTCAATTAAAAAAATATATAAAATATATTTGTAATTATGAAACTATATGAAACCAATTTTGAACCGGTCCAGAAAATTTATACCGGTTCAAAATGGGTGGAACGGTTTGCAGCCTTGTTTCCGAAAAAAATTCCGGTTTATTTCGGTTTCGGTTCACGTTACGGTTCGATACGTAACTTTAATAAAAACGAAAAATGTTAATCGAAAAATAGCCTTTCAATTTGCAAAATCCACTATTCAAATAAATGTGCATTATAACTGAATCACAAAAAACTCAATAGTATATAAATCATGAAAAACCTACCCAAACAAAAATTGTTGACATAACACTTTAACAGATTAAAATAAAAATCGAAATATAATTCGATTTATCTCCGCTATAGTTCCAATAAATACCTATTATCTCAAATTCAACGTATTTCCACATAAATTCACGTACATAAAATAAATTACAAGTTATATCTGTAAAATATTTCCATTGATTGCATTCAATCAAATACGTCTCATTCGATTTAAGTTGAAATAAAATACTGTATGCGAGTCATGACTGTAGATTCCCTACTGCTGCGCAAAATTCCCGCTCATATTCCTTATATACCTTATCATATCTCGCTCTCTCCGGGCAAATAGCCAAATAGCTACCTCCTATTTTGTATCGCAAGACTTACTCTCATCGAAGTATCAATACAGGATGTATACAGGCTGTTCGTTTGGAAAGTTGATATAGACCATTAAGAAGATAAGACAGTAACTTATTGACATCAAACCCTATCATGCTATTATCATGTAAAACACTGTTTTGTTTTCACAAAAAAACTGGTTTAAAAAATTAAAATATTTATATTAATTTTGGTATCAACGGTATCAACGTTCAGTTTTTCTTTTTAAATAAAAAAAAAAAAACAGAAAAAAAAACACACAAGAATCTTTCCTGAACAAAATTATAAAATACGTAAAATTTATCAATATAATATATAATATTTGTTTCCAATTTCTATGGGAAAACTAAACCATATTTTGTACATTTCTACCAAAGGGTTAACCATTTTTCCTAACATTAGAAATTGACAATATACATACATACATACATACACAATCACGCCATGTACCCAAAAAGGTGTGGCACAAACTCTTTTTATCATTCCGAAATCAGTCGCCTCCAAACATTCCTATCCAAACAAGCAACTTTTGCTTCATCCACATTCATTATTCTTCTCATACATGCTCTTTTATTCCTACTACTTGGAAACTTTCGCTCACGCAAAACACTCTCAATCATACCACTCTAACTACTCATCGGACGTCCACGCAAACGTATACCATCAAAATCATTCAAATAAATCTTTTTAACCAGACGTTCATTAGACATTCGCTCAACATGTCCGAACCATCTTAACTGTCTAACACCAATTTTTGCTACAACAAAATACAAAATACTTAATTTATAAGTTAAATTTGGATCAACTACCGTTAGCAGAGTTGGGCCTACTTTAGTAGCTTAGTTAGTAGCTTAGCTATATTATAAGTAAAATAAGCTAAAAATATAAGTAGCTCTAGCTTGTAGCTTTAGGATTTGTCGCAAGTGATTTATAAATAGTAGCTAAAACATAAACTATTATTTGTAGTTACTTTTAATAGCTAACAGTTACTTTTAAGAGTTTATAGCTACTTTTAGTAGTTTACAGTCACTTTTCTAGACTTAATCATTACTTTTCTTAACGTAGTTGCTGCTATTATTACTTTGACCTTCCAAACGAACATTCTGTATATACAACCTCACTATAATATTTGATATTCGATATAGCCAAACGTTCAATACGTCTATACACCCCCCCCCCCCTGATATCTAACATAAAATGCAATAAAGATCACTCGGTAACCATATCTATTTGCAGTCGTTTCAACTTTATTAAGTTTTGCTTCGTTCGGCCTGGCCCCTCGATCAGTTTACTGAAGGAAAAATTACGTATACTATAAGAATCCTATGTTTTATGTTTGTTTTATTTGTTTGGTTAAAACGTCAATGTTGATTATTTCTTTTCGTATATTTCTATTTATCTAGCAAATTTAGAAACAAAGTATTAAACAGAGTAATTGATTATGTTTCATTTGAGTTTTTTTGGTTGTATAAAACCGATAAAATGTTAAGAAATAAATGTGAAATATTAACAACTCTATTTCTAATTTAGGCCCCCGATTTTATAAACTGCTTAAATTTACTTTAAAAGAAATGTATTTACTCTAAAGATTTTTATATTAAATAAAGGAATTAATTTAATCTAATGGTATTAAAATATAGTTATTATTGTTAATAATAATAATCTGGTAGTAAATTGTTGAAACAACATTTGTTTAGTAGGAGAATAAAATTTACTTGTAAAGTAAATGTATTTATCCTTTATGAAACCGGGCTTTAGAGTATCAAAAATTTAAACTCTAAGCTGAGATAAAAATGAGTTTAAAAAGACAAGATTTCCAATCTACAATAGTAAAATTATCTACATGATTTGAATTGTTCTTTGATAATTAACGATTCAAGTACAGAGAAGTAATTTAATTAACTAATTGTACAAATTAAAAACCAATTAAAATAATTAAAAATTAAATTTAAAAAAATTTTATTTTTTGCTTTTTGTAGTCACGTGGCTATATTCAAACATGTAATAAATTTTGTTCTGCTTTATGCAAAATTACAATTATCGAATTATCGAATTTTTTTTAAGTGAAAAACAATTATTTTTGTATTTAACTTTTATGAACTTTTTTTACCTACCGTTACATATAGTAAAACCGGTATTTTTACTAATTTTAACTTTTTCGGGATGGTGGGGTACAGGTATATATAACATTGAAAAGCAGAAACTGTCTTTTCAAAAAAATGATCCAAATAAAAGTTATTAGTTATAACTAATATAACATACATCGTAGATGGCATCCTCAGTGCTTGGTGACTGAATGTCAGTCACCAGCACTGAGGATGTCATCTATAATGTATGACGAAACGTCTGTGACGAGGATAGGTCGACTATGGCATACCAGTCCAGAAAATTCTATAAATTCAATGGACACTGGTCGTAAAAGTATATAAATTACAATATTTTCTCTAAGATAAATAAATAAAAATAACTTTGTTATATCACTAAAACTTTAAATTCGTTACTGCAGTTTCAACCTGTTAGGCCATCGTCAGACGAATGCATTCGTCTGACAACAGGTTGAAACTGCAGTAACAAAATTAAAATTTTAGTGATATAACAAAGTTATTTTTATTTATTTATCTTATCCAAAATGTATCACAAAGTTACGGCTAATCAAGTTAAATATTTTCTCTATTAAAAAAGTATTTTAAGTATTTTATGACCACGCTCGGTTCTGTGATGACCATATCAGTTTTTTTAACGCACTACATATGTAAAAAAAAATTTTATTCTTCAATAAATTCCCAGATCATGCGCCATTTCAACCCAACTAAGCCACCTTGATCTTGTGAAAGTAATAATAATGAATATTTAATAAGGAAAAGTATTATTGCTATTAGTGAGCGGCACTTAATAAATTAAACCATCAACCGGTATTAAGACCTTCTGAAACCACATTCCAAATTCACACAATCTTCTCACTCACTTCTATCCAGCGACAATCTCACCCCGTCTTCCTTCAATCTTCATCCGATGATTAAATTCAGGCATCGCGCACGAAACCAACTCCGCTCCGTGGAGAAAAAGAGATATCAAATAAATTTCGCGCGCGGCGCGCAAAAACTGAAACGGACAGAGCAAAACAAACGAGGGGGATAAACCGCAATCAAAACTTTTCTAATTACATTTTAAAAACGTATTCTACAAGCGAATAAATCGCGCTGGAGGTTAGTCATCCACTTCTTACACGCGCGCGTCTTTCGTTTTTCTCCTCTTTGAGAGTGATCCATGCTGGGGCAAGGACAAGAGTTGTGTTTGGTGTTGACCTTTGGTCCTGGACGCTTGCGGATTGTGTAAAATCCTTTGCCTGGTTTTCTCCATTTCTTCTTCTTCTTCCAGTCTCTTCTTGGATTCGACGCGGTTGTTTTTCGAGTGGGAAAATGTTATTTATGTGGTTAAAGTTTACAACTTGATGGCGAAGAAATTTATTGCTGGGAGAACGTTCGTTGCATACTAGTAACAATTGAATAACAAACTAGACGCGTTTGTGTTGAAAACTTTATTTATTTTAAACTATTTATCAAAATTTATATTATTTGGAACGCGGCTACGTATTCAATTACAATTGTTGAGAAATTCCATTACAAGGAAATTTAATGCTTTAGTTTAAATTTATTATAGTTTTCGTTTTATACATTTTGTAGTTCATCGAAAACGAACAGTATACGAAATAGTTTTATTTATATAAAAAAAAATTACAGGCTTGAATCTCAAAAGTTTAGAATTAAAATAAAAATATTATTTATGCTATTAGAACAATGTACCACTAAACTGATATCGACTACGTCTAAATGATTCGGAACCCACTATAAACAATGCAAGTAAAAATTGTTGATAGACTATATGATCAGCTTCTCGAGCAGCTCGTCCTCCAATGTTTCGCGTTGTGAAAACGAACATAAATGTTTAAATAATGTTTGACATAACAGATATATGGATATATGCTGTATTGTTAAAATAAAAATTCTGAGATTCCGTAAGAAATCTTGCTATATAACAACAAGTTTTCTTACAAAATCTCAGAATTTTCATTTTAACAAACCGTTATTTTTAACGGAAACGATAAATACACCCGATAAACAACACTGTTTTGCGCTGCTACACTTACATGATTCGTATTCGGTGTTAAATTTGAACATGGAAAAAGTTAAAATTAAATTAAAAAAATTTACAGTAATATTATTTGCACTTTAAAATTTGATTATTTAAATTTATATAATGGTTAATTTTTGCACCAGCCTTATGCTATATGGTATATGTGTACTTTTAGTTTTTAAATTAATTAACAAGGAGCGTAGTTAAAACTAACTACGTCACAACGAGCAAATTCAAATAAACATTCAATTTTCAAATTTATTTTCTTATTTACTAAAAATAATTTTAATTTGAAATATATATTTACGTAGTTATTTTAATGTATCTTTTTGATTAAAATTTTTTTAAAAAATGTGCAACTAAATAAAAAAAAACTAAATTAAAATATTAAAATAATACCTATAGTTTTTTAGTAATTATAATTATAACAGCATAAACTTTTTCATAAATTTGAAAATTAAAAATTATTGTGCAGGAAGCAGAACAAAATTTATGAAGTGTTTTTTAACATTCACGTCAATATAAGAAGCAAAAAGAAATAATATTTAATTTTCTTAAATGATTCTTGATTTGTACAATTAGTTCATTAAATTGTTCCTCTTTACGTTAATTATCAAAGTGCAATGCAAATCATGTAGAAAATTTTAGCATTGTAGATTGGAAGTCTACTCATGAAAATTCAATTTTATTTTATTTTTTTGCTGAAAACCCTGCTTTTGAGCATAAAGTCTTCTGAAATATTTGTTACTTTTAATTGAAAACTGTTCTTTACAATCGCGTTGTTAACAGTACACATTTATTTTTTGAACATTTTATTACTTTTCCAGTTATAAATTTAAATAAAGGTAAATTTAACTCAAATCATATTGGCCTAATCTTTTACCAAAGCATATTTAGTAACATAAAATCTGGACGTATTTTCAAATTAGATTTAAAGAAATTTTTCATTGACAAAAATTATTATAAGTCTGATGATTATCTTAGTGATAAGTTCTAATTTTCAATTGTAATGTAAATTCTGTGTTATACTAGAATTTTTATGTATTTTTCCCATACCATGTGTTTTACATGGAAATAAAAATATTATTATTATTATTATTATGCGGCCACCACTTCGGTTGGTGTTAATTGTTAACCATTATTTTTTGATTAGTCTTTAACCACGTTCCGTGTTAATAAATTTAAAAACTGAAAGTACACTTGTAGCATAGAACAGGGCTGGTGCAAAAATTAACCACTATATAAATTTAAATAAACAAATTTTTAAGTTAAAATAATATCATTGCATAAAAATATTTAATTTTATCTTTGTGGACCGGTTTTCAAACCGTTCCATTTTAATTTTATGTTAAATCGAAACAAAAACCGAACCGATAAACTATTGAAAAGCGCGAACCAAACTGGTTCAAATTTTTCTAGCGGTTTACAACCTTGATTCAAACTAATCTTAAAAACAATGGCATCATAATACTATCACATGAATGTAACAGCATTAGTATAAATTTTTCTAATAAAAATCCCTTCTAAGTGCATTTTATCAAAGCTAGAAATATGCGGTTGTTTGAAGTTCCGAGCTTGCGCAAGTTGTAAATCCCGAAGTATCTGATTTACGTTACGTAATACTTGCCGCGTTGCTCTTATTTTATTTTGCTTTGCCTTTACTTTACTTTAGTTTGGAGGCGTTATTTATATGGTTAAAGTTTAAAACTTGAAGTAGAAAAATTGCTGCGTTGAGTGCGTTGTACATAGTTAAATTGGAATAATAAAACATTGTTCAGGCGTGATTTTATTTTCAGAAAAAATACTCGTTGTATAATTTCTGCTTTCTGGAAAAAACTATTGAAAATATTTTTTTTCCATAATTAATTATATCAGAAAAATTGTTTAATTATAATGAAAAAATTTGTCAAATTTAGTTTTTGTTTTTAATTTTATAAACAAAGTTTGTTTTTTCGCGTTAATTACTTTTTTACTGCAATGACTCTGAAAATCGTCATCAAAATCTAAAAATGACAAATAAATCAATTAATTTGATTATTTACTAATGAAACAAAAATAGTATAATGTGTAACGATTAATTCTAATATTATTAAATATCCTATTAGGTTTGTTATTGTTTTTAACAATAACGCGTTTCGAACTTTTCAGTCATCTTCAGATTTGTCTGTATTTGGTCCGTGTTTGTGATTCACTCGAACTAACAATAACAAACCTGACAAGGAATTTAATAATATTAAAATTAAACAGAATTATAAACAAGATAAAATAATGGTTTTAAAGCCGGTAGTGAGAAAACTACATATGCGTAAACATTCTTTAATTTTAAATTAATATAAATATTTGACATATATTTTTTACTGCTTCATATAAAACAAACAAAATATTATATCACATTCGTTTCGTAATAAAAATATTAATGGTTAAAATTTCATAGAACGACAAAATTGAAGATGAAATATTTTTACTAATAGCACTTAAGTGATAACGACTTTATCTGGAATAGCCTAGCTAAAAGTTTATTGCTCAGTTGGAGATTAATAACTTGCATTAACAGTAAAAATAAAATTATTAATAAAACTTTACGACACAACATATTCTTATATTCTATTTATAAATTACAACATCAGGAAAACCGAGCTTTGCTCGTTCAAGAGGAACTGGATCCATTAAATAGTTAAGAATTGCTCATTTATAAAAAATATATTTTGACCTATGCAATTTATGTTTACTGCTTTGTCTCGAATTTAAGGGGGACATTATCCTGAGCGCTCTGAAAATAGATAAAGTTTCGGAATTTTAATAATACAAACGTTTTGGGTTTTTTTTAAATATGTTATTACAGTATATTTGAACTACGTTTTCAAATTTTCATGTTAAAAAATGTTTTGAAATTGTGACGTTACGTGTGGATTTGTCAGATCCTAGCAAAAAAACCCTAACCACTTGTCCCAAAAAATTCATAAAAATATTGTAATTTAATAATAACAGTACTATTTCAAATTCATGACGATGCTGCCACCATCAGCAGTAATAGGTCTCAATATAAAAATTATTCGTTTAATAGTATAAGATAAATTACATAATATGTATACAGTAAATATATATATTAAAAAAACCAATTTAATTTTACAATGTCTGTTGTTGATATATACAACAAACGAAATTAACTTTATATTCCCATTTTTGAAATAAAAAAGAAACTCAATTGACATACAACATCTTTGCAACAAAAAGCCGAGCACAACAGATATGAAGCAAAACAGAAACATCAAAACTTTTCAATTTAAGATATACTATATATAAAACTTTTATTCGAAAACAATTTTCGTAACGACAATGTTGATTTTATCATCGTTATTTGAAGGAAAGCAACTTCCAGTCCGAAACCAAATCGCGATAGAAACCAGTTTCGTTCCATTTCTTTCTAACACCACGGCACATCTAGTCCAATCGCATTGTCCATCTCTGTCCAACCGGAAAAATCCTAGCATTGACCTCGTCGACAATATAGTTAATTAGCCGGAAGTAAGAGATAACCAATAAAACGGAAGATTTTTTCCGCAAGTTTGAGCCGAAACCGGAGCAGGACTTTTCTAGATGCGCAATAAATTCTTGGGCACGAGGCCGTTGTCAGACGTAAACCTGACGTCAGCTAAATTAAATATCATTGTGCCAAAATTGAATTCGAATTTTACGAAGAACGTAGCGTTGATAGCAGATGATAGGGGTACCCGATTGTCAGCTGTCGACGGAACAGTCAAATCGATTGTTTTTTTTTTTTTCGTTTCAAGAAAATATACTGTCAAAGCTGGTCCGAGCAATAGCTTCATTTTAAAGCTAATTTTTATTTAAAATACCTTGAGGGAATTTTCGAAATTGTTGATCAGTATTTAATAATTTTGTTGATTGAGTAAAGAGCAATTTGAATAAATTAAATTTGAATAGGACCACTTATTTAGTCGCACAAAGAACAAAGAAACGTTTTACAGATAAAGTGATTCTGATTTCGACTATAAATAAAATATTTGACAGAACTTTTTTACGAGCTCGTAAACCCACTTACAAAAGTAAGGTTGTCCAAAGTTTGAAACTTTTTTTTATCAGAAAAGTATTTTTCCAAAACATATCTTCTTTTTTGTTAATATATCACTATTTTTTTAACTTACTATATTTTTTTAGTAAACTATCTCATTAATACTTAAAATATAGAAAAGTTAGTGTAAATCAATCAATATAATTAGGCCATTTTAAAAGTATGTTAAATAAACTTTTGGTTAAAATAATATCTTTCTTCATAGCAAAATATAGTAACGTAATATCAATAATTTAACACATTAAAGAAAAAAAAATATTCTGCTTGCTTTCATTATAAACAAAAAGCTCATCTACATAATTCCATTAAAATCAATTACATTGTATAATTTACATGTTTACAATAAATTATGCGTGTCCATAAATTAGCACAAAAATTAAATGTTTAAGCTAAAAAAAGCTTCAGATGTGTTTAAGTCCTAAACATATAAATGGGTTTATAAACACGTATAAAAAATCGTGTTGAAATTTTTTTACCTCTGTTACAAGCTTAACAAGTTTTGCCAAAATCAATAAAATAATATTTCAAAATATTTGCTTGTCAAAAAAAAAACTCGTACATCAATACAAACAAGGTGAATATTGTATATTTCAGTATTTTTAAAACTTTTTATTTTACATTTCCATTTCAAAATAAATTATTGTTATTTTGACTCAAGTTGAGATTTGTATTTATTTTTATTATATATATTTTTTTTTACAAAATATACTATAAGTTTGAAACGATATGAAACAAATGTTACATGATTCCGTTTCTGGAAAATAACAAATACACTGTGCAGTTTACAAAACATGTTTTCTTTAGAAATACAACTGTTTTTCACTTGTAACTTTTCTTGTTCAAATTGATTGATAGAGCTAATCTCAGCAGAATCGAAAACAAAAAGTGTATTTTATAAGTCGATTAACGGGAAAACTCGCATTACAGTATCTTTAAAAGACATCTACGTTATATAATCAATTAATAAATCTTATAGAATAAAATAGAATTAATGATACTGATAAAGATATGAATCTTGTGTTGAATATTGATAAGTACAAATATATTAGTTTTTAAGTAAGGTAATCCTGTAAAACAACTAAAATAGGTCTGTAAAATTTGATTTTTCTGTTTTTCCTGCACAATGCAAATACATTATTGAGCTATGCAAATTTGATAGTTTTAATTGAAACATAAACCGCTGTGTGCTTCGCATAACTAAATTTCCAGCATGAATATGTAAACATCATAATGAAAGTGGAAAACTGAAACATTTATGATTATATATTAAACATCAAAATCCATAAAATTAACAAACTCAGCTTCACGACAGCTTAAACAAGCCAATTATAGTTTTAGCACAAAAAACGATGAAAGTAACTAGTACCGGATGTATATTCTTCTTACTCTTGCAAAAGATTATTCACAAAAAAATTACTATTATTTTCTAGAACAAATAGAATTTTACAATTTGCTTATGGCATAGTTATTGATGTGTGTTTCACAATATATTTAGGATGAGGCTATTTATACATACGGTATGTATACGCAATTGGCTATTTATACATACAAAAAAAAAAAACCTAAACCAACTTACTAACCTGAGCTACCCTAAATAACCAATGGCGTAAAATACTGTATGTATAAATAGCCAATTGCGTATACATACCGTATGTATAAATAGCCACTTTCATATATTTATTTATTTTTTTTACAATTTAATAAGAATAAATAATTCCAATTTTTTGTTTGAATTATATAGTATTTATTATTTTATTTGTTGTGACAATAATAGTAATTTCTAATATACATTAATAGTAAAAAAACCATTTTAGTTTATTTTTAATGATGAACATTATATTGACTGCTTGCATTAAAATAGGTTGGAAAAAAAATTTTTTTTCTTCAAATATGTTTCAAGTAATCTCTTTTAGTACAAACCTCTGAAGAATGTAAAAATTTGTACCGAAAGCTCGGCCAATAACCTAAATTTGAGGTTTTTATTTAGCATTATCCAAATCTGACTATAATTTCCATTAATCATTTGCTGTATATAGCGGGTGTTCGTTCGTCAAGTTCGTATGGGCGTTTAACATGCAGTTTCGATATTTTGCGATATACTTCTTTCTCGAGTAAAATTAGGAGAAATACTAAGAATACTTTTAGATAGGGCATAAAAAGTTCTATAATTTGGTTTTAGTTTTAATTTACTAGCATATGCGTTTGGGCGCTATTTTCCACGCTTATTTTCCTACAACTCGTAGTTTTTGAGAAAAAAAAATAAAAACAAAAAAATAAAAAAAAATTCTAGCGCCCAAACGGTATATGCTAGCAAATTAAAACTGAAACCAAATTATAGAACTTTTTATGCCCTATCGAAAAGTACTCTAAGTATTTTTCCAAATTTTACTCGAGAAAGAAGTATATCGCAAATTATCGAAACTGCATGTTAAACGCCCATACGAACTTGACGAACGAACACTCGGTATATATACAGGGTGATTTATTAGTAATTGGAAATATTTTAACTGGAGTATCCTGGGCTAAGAATATGAAGATTTAACGCAAATCACGTAGATAAAATGTGGCTTCTTACTGAGCTACAGGGTGTTTTATTTAAAAATTTAAAAACGATTTTTGCCCAGTACTTTAAAACTATTTGACGTATTCTTATCATACTTGGCAGGAAGTGTAGGTACCGTACACCATACTAAAGTATCTTAAATAAAAGTTTTTGGCTACTGCCAGTGGCGTACAACAGGGGCAAGTGAGAGGTTGATCCTTCCTAAATTCTACGCCACTGGCGGAATTGTCATTTTAGCACAATTTTTCGATTTTCCAATACTTTCTGTGTAAAAAACGTACTCTTCCTTTGTAACGATAAAGTCACTATTTTTCGAGATATTTAAAGTTAAACATAAAGCTGCACCCTTGGGATTTTTTGAAAATTTGCTCAAAAAAATCTGAAAAAATTTAGTAAAATAGGGAAAAAAATTAGCTACATAATAACTAAGTAACTTTTTTCTCTAACTCATTCTAGTTTGGCAGGAAAAATTATTGAAAATTAATATTTTTTGCATTTTAATTTTTTATTTTCAATAATTTTTCCTGCCAAACCAGAATGAGTTAGAGAAAAAAGTTACGTATTTTTTATGTAGCTAATTTTTTTCTCTATTTTACTGAATTTTTTCAGATTTTTTTAAGCAAATTTTGAAAAAATTTTAAGGGTGCAGCTTATGTTTAACTTTAAATATCTCGAAAAATAGTGACTTTATCGTTACGAAGGAAGAGTACGTTTTTTACACAGAAAGTAATAATAATAATAATAATAATAATTTTATTTTCATTAAATCAAACAAATGACATAGAAAAAAGTCAAATATACAAACATTACACTATATAGACATAGAAAGCAAATATACAAAGCATTACACTATATAGATTGCGGACAGTATTGGAATTTAATATTATAAGTCGCTTAAGTTCTCGTTGAACTGCAGGTATTCATCAATAGAATAGAATACATGTGTCAACAGTAACTTTAACAGTTTTGACTTGAAGGATGTAAGACATTTGGAATTTTTAATATCTATAGGAAGAACATTAAAAAGAATAACACCAGTGTATTGTGGATTCCTTTTGTACAATGTTAATTTATGTATTGGTATTTGTAGGTTATTGTTTTGTCTTGTGCTGTAGGCATGATTGTCACTGTGTTTTGTATATTTATTCCAGTTTTTATAAACAAATATTAAAATGTTATATATATACAAACATGGTATAGGCAATATTTTTAACATACTAAAATATGGTTTACATGATGTAGTTGGTCTTACATTCATCATACAGCGAACAATCCTTTTTTGCATTGTGAAAACTCTACTAGCTGTCGGGCAGTTACCCCAGCAGATAATCGAATAACTTAATACTGAGTTTATCTGTGCAAAATAAAATATTCGCAGCGTATTTGCATCAACTATTTGTCTAAGTCTTTTTATCGCAAAACATAAACTTGATAATTTGTTACATAGATGCTCAATATGGATTTTAAAATTTAGTTGATAGTCTATGTGTACACCTAATATTTTATGGGCATTTATATTATTAATTGATTTACCAGTCCATTTTATTAATGGACTTTTGTTTATTGTTTGTGACACTTGAAAATGTATTAAGAAAGATTTTTTTGGATTGCAGATTAATTCGTTATCATTACACCATATTGTTAATTCTTGTAGTGATATGTTTGTGTTTTTAACTAGTACATCAAAAGATTGTTCAGCTGTGCACAGTGTACTATCATCTGCGTACATTACGAGATTTCCATGTTTCACAATATTAGGTAGCTCGTTAACATATAATATGAAAAGTAGGGGCCCAAGGATGGATCCTTGTGGCACGCCACAATCTGTTGATAAATTATTTGATTTTATGTTATGTATTTCAACAAACTGAGTACGATTATTTAAATATGATTGAATCCATTGCAATACATTTCCTCTAATACCATACAATTCTAATTTTTGATACAGCAGATTATGATTTATGCAATCAAAAGCCTTGCTGAAATCTAGAAATACTGCAAACACATCATTTCTTTTATCTATATGTGAATATAAATATTGCAATATATCTGCTAGTGCAGTAGTAGTAGATTTTCCTTCACAAAAACCATGTTGTACATTATTGAGAATATTGTTTTTCTTTAACCATCGTATAATTCTAGTAAGCATTGCTTTTTCAAATACTTTTGACATTGGAGGTAGCAAAGATATAGGACGATAGTTTTCCATATCATTTTCATTTCCTTTTTTATGTATAGGTATTACCCGAGCAATTTTTAATATACTGGGGAAGGTACCGTCAATAAAAGAATTATTTATTAATTCGGTTAGAGGGCTAACTACAATGTCAGAAATATTTTTAAACATCGCCGTACTTATATTATCAAAGCCAACTGAATTAGAATTTTTCAGACTATGTAATATATTGAAAACTTCAGTTTCAGTGACAGGTTCAAGATACATTGTATCAGTGATGGCATGTCTGTTGTATACTGAAGTATTTTCAATTTTATTTGATAATTTTCGAGAATTAAGTAGTAGTTTTGGAGCACTAACAAAATATTCGTTAAAATTATTTACTATTTCGTGTAAGTTATTTGTCGTATTGTTATCAATTGTTATTTCCCATTGGTTAATTTTTTTCTCTGGTTTAATATTGTTATTAATTAATTGCCACGCGCATTTACTTTTGTTTGATGCAGAGAACAACTTACTCGAATGGTAATTACTTTTAGTATCGTAAATATGTTTCCGATATTGTTTTTTTTGGTATTTATATTGATCATATAAAAGATGATTATTTGTATTACGAGCTATAGCACATAAAATTTTAAGATCGTAGCTCATTTGTTTAATTTCATTAGTGATCCAACCCTTTGATTTTACATTATTTTTTAAGTCTACATTAATTTCAGGAAATGCAGTATTGAAACAATGTATTAAAGCATTTAAAAACAATTCACTGTCGGTTGAAGATAAATTTTCTTTGCCTACTAAATATTTAAAATAATTTATATTTGTGTTATTGTATAACCGCATCTTTGTTTTCATTTGTTTCTGCGTGCTGAAATTAGTTGTTTCAATACTTAATAGTTGACCAGTATGGTCAGATATTAAGGTGTTAATAACCTTTGATTTAAACATACGTTGTTCATTTGTAAATATATTGTCTATACATGTAGCTGATGTTGCCGTTACACGTGTTGGTTCAAAAATCGTTTGTCGTAAACAAAACGAATTTAGCAAGTCAATTAAGTTGGTACGATGTTTTGTATTAATTAAAAAATCAATATTAAAGTCACCACATACTATAACTGACACTAACCTTGGTTTTGAGAATATGTGGAGCAGTACCTCTTCCAGCTTCGCCAAGAACAAATCGAAATTTGTATTTGGGGTTCGGTATAGACATATGACAATTAGCTTGCAATTATCTATGTACGTTGACATTGCCACACATTCGAAGATGCCTTCAATACAGAAATTCGGAAATATCAAATTGTTTTGCGCTATGAGTTTTTTTGACGAATATTAAAACGCCTCCATGCTCAAGAGACGAACGGCAGTAGTCACTAATAATTGTGTAGTTTTTTATTGTGAGATAATTTAGGTCTGTTTTCTTTAACCAATGCTCACTTACGCACAGAATGTCACAATTATATTCTTCTATTACTATTTCAATTTGTTCAATTTTATTTGTGATACTTTGCACATTATTATGCACTATATTAAACTTAGTTATTGAATTTATTTTATTACATGTATTGAATGTAACACGTTCAGGATGATGTGATATTTTCGGCTTGTTTTCTAAAAATATACCGTCTAATAACGACTCCTGCTGGCCAGAACTCTGGACTTTCAATTTTTTCTTTATGTTCAAAATTGATTCCAATTTTAAAACAAGAATTATTATATTTATTTACGATTTTTGTACATATAACATCGCTATTAACCAATTTCTGTTTTATATAAGTTTCAACTGTTTTTTCTTCTGTATTTGGTTTTATTCTGCCTACAAAAAACCAAGCTTTCTTTGCTACTCCTTCTAGATCTCCAGAAGATTTGCTGTTGCCTATTATTGTTTTATTGGTTGACTTCTTAGTTTTGTGCCTTACTTCTTTCCATTCGTTGCTTTCAGGAATTTGATGATTGGTAGCAGTTGTTTTGTTGTCATTTGATATTTTTTTATTGTCGTTATATACTGATAGCGACATCTCTGACTCGGATTTATTAACATTATTAATGTTATTTGTCTTGTTAGTAACCTGTGCAATGTGGTTTGCATTCTTGCTAACTGTCGATTTCAGCTTAGTACTATATTCAAGTCCAAGGTCATCGACGGTTTGTGGCTTCAATTGTTTTTCTAACCAGGAAATTTTTTCTTTCATCAAGATGTTATTACTTTCCATTTCTTTTAGTAATCTTTTCAAAAGTGCATTTTCATTTTTTAAATACACATTTTCATCTACTGATGTATTTTCGTTAATGTCAATGATTGTGTTGTTTAGGTCATTGACACCTTCGCACATGCTGCATATCCAGTCGTCAACTGAATTGCAGTCTTCACTTTCAAAATTTGCACATTTAAAATGCATCACTATTGAACACTGGTTACACTGAACACCATTTACAACTTTTTTATTGCAAATTTTGCACTTTATATCTTTAATATTTTGTTTAATATTTTGTTTTTTCGCAGAGCGAGAAACATCGCTGCTTTCGCCCGACGCCATTTTATATAGTAATGGAGAATCGAAAAATTGTGCTAAAATGACAATTCCGCCAGTGGCGTAGAATTTAGGAAGAATTAACCTCTCACTTGCCCCTGTTGCACGCCACTGGCAGTAGCCAGAAACTTTTATTTAACATAATTTAGTATAATGTACGGTACCCACACTTCCTGCCAAGTTTGATAAGGATACGTCTAATAGTTTTAAAGTACTGGGCAAAAATCGTTTTTAAATTTTTAAATAAAACACCCTGTAAGGAACCACATTTTATCTAACATAAGTGATTTGCGTTAAATCTTCATATTCTGAGCCCAAGATACTCCAGTTAAAATATTTCCAATTACTAATAAATCACCCTGTATATATATATATATATATATATATATATATATATATATATATATATGTAATATATATGTAATATATAATATATATATGAATATAATATAATGTATAATATATATATATATATATATATATATATATATATATATATATATATATATGTAATATATATGTAATATATAATATATATATGAATATAATATAATGTATAATATATATATATATATATATATATATATATATATATATATATATATATATAATAAGCAGTTAATGCAAATGGGTCGGCTATTATAATAAATAAACCAAATTTCAACAAAATATCACCACTGGCAACACATGTAACTGCATCCGCTTTGTAAATGCATCCTAAACTCATGTTCCTAGCGCCCATTTAAAACCGACATGAATAGAAGCGCCACCTCGGGCCCAACGTTCAACTTTCTTTAGTGCAAACTTGCGCTCAGTCTTGCCTTCAATTAATTCAACTTTAATTGGCATTTAACATAATGAAACTAACGCCTGCCTCTACCAGCGAAACTGCAAGGCGAAATATCCAACTGGCGTCTTAAAATAAAACAAAAGCGAAGACTTATTCATTATATGCACAACACTTTTATGCCATTTCATGGAAGGCAAACGCGACGCCAATGCCGACGCTCCGTGCTAATATTGAATTCAATTTTGCAATTGCAAGATGAGAACACAGTTGTGCAATGGAAACGATGGAACACTTCCTTGCCCGACTAATCAACGAAAAAGATACTATCCTAACTGTTCAAGTAGGATCGCTAGATGGAATTTTCGTGTTAGAATTTATTAAAGTCGATAGGGAAATTTATGAAAACTGAAGTTTTTCTAGTTTGTTGTTTTTTCTAATGTTATTGCAAAAAACTTCAGAAAAAGATATTAAAATTCTGTTCAATTTTCATTCGCTTAATTTAATTAAAATTACATAAAAAAGATGCTGATCATGTAATGGTCTTATCAGTTGGATGTTTCGATTTCATTTTAGTTTTGTAAGTTAAATGAAATAACTTTTCATTCATAACCAATTTGTCAAGTTTATATTAAAATAATTATTCCAAAATATAAATAAATTTTAAAATATTAAATAACACTATTTCTTTTAAAGTAAATTAAATTAATATAAGCAAATAATTCACAATTGCCAGATAATGGTGTCCAAATTAAGCATCTTATAAAATAATTTCAATAATATGATAAAAAGGCTTTGGGTTGAAGTTTTTTTATATGAAAATTAAAAGTTATTTAAATATCGTTTCTGAATTTATTTTCATACAATGTTAATAATATACAGAGTTGAGTTGCTTGTGATATTTTTAATTTTAGATTTTCTCAAAACTTAGTTTTCTCAAAAAGTTAGTAAGAGTTAAGTAAGAGTTTATTAATTATTTTTATGTATCTATTATAAATGTAAATATAACATATATAATTTTATACGTCTAATATTTAATTTTATGTATGTATGATGTATGTAATAAAACTGTCTTGCGAATTTACTGGTTTTTTTTTTTAATTTTTATTTCCCTATTTCCTAAACAAACTAATTATACTAATTAATTTTTACCTCGTTCCTACCAATTAACCATTAAATAATTCAAAATTAATACAGGTTTACTTTTACTTTATAATCAAATTAAAAAAGACCATATTATTAATTTATTAACTTACATCTAAATATCTTTAATAAAAAGAAAAATATATCCTGTTAAAATCATTCTTTAATTCTACATTATCCAAATTTCATTTCCTTCCTAAAATAGGATACAAATCCATTTACCGAACACATCTAAAAGGCTAAAAATAAATTAATGTAGCATATAAAAAGGCTTCTTCACATTTTCAATGATTCCAGTGCGTAGACCATAAAATCCAAAGCTTTGTTAAAGTGCCCCCCTTCCACATCAGACACATACAGACACATATCCTGATTGCTTATTCCCGTTTTCATCAGGACTGTGTTTTCTCCTCTGTAACGTGTTGTGTATGTTTCGTTAAACTCGGGGCTTTGATGCAGAGCCGGCCCAATGTGATTAGCGCTGCACTCTAGTTTGCCATTAATCTTGGAATTTGCCCAGATATCCCTTGGCTGGCTTTACTTGGCTTCCAAGTTGCTAAGCAAAAGCCGACCTTTAGCTATATGCTAACCGCATAAATCTATAAATATATTATTGGTTGCTGACTTTATTTTGTCATGTGTGCACCAGAAGATCCTTTGCTGGAATATTAATTAGTCTTTTGTATTATGTTAAATTTGTTTTTTTTTTGTTTTGTTTTAACAGAATGGATTTGTTAATGAATATGAATAATGTAAAATAAAGATAAGGTTGATTTCTGTAAAAGAAAATTGCCTTCTCTGCAAATAAACAAATATTTATACATATTTAATACAATAACTACAATAATCTCCCAAAACATAAATATATATATATACAGACGATTCCGCTTAATTGGGACAGCCGCTTATTTGGGCCAAATCTCAAAAAACAGAAACCAAACCAAGGAACCAACAGTAAATTTACATGTTTAATTGGGACAACATTCCGCTTAATTGGGCCAGTAAATTTAAGATCACAGTACATATTATGTTACAAATATTCACAAGAAAAAATATTTATAAAGAATTTAATATGATACGCTTCATATCTTTTTGATTCACAACATGGAAAATTATATTTAAAAAACTAGCAAATATGTATCAATTAATTACATTAGTATCGCGCGCTGTGAACACTTGACATATTTTTGCATTGAATTAAAAATGTATGTACCTATTTATTATTTTATTTTGGAATTTATTATTATTTTTTCTTAAAGTTTATATTTTTTGGTTATATGTAGTTTATAGTTTTGTCCAAGAATTTATAAAATAAAATTATTGAAAGAAAAATATGGATTGTTTAATTTTATGTAAAATTCGCTTAATTGGAGCAGCCGCTTAATTGGGCCAAAATGCTCTAGTTCCGATGTGTCAAAATTAAGCGAAATCGACTGTATATATAATAAACTTAAATTCAAGTAAATTACCTATATTCTAAAAAAAATGCGGTGTTAATTTACGTAATACAAAAAATTCTATACAATGCTGGATTTAGAGGATGCATTTTTCTATAGTTTATATAATTTATAATTATAATTTATAGTTTTCTGTACAAACATAATGATCTATATTACACGATCCAATATTCGATTCTATATAGAAATCTGTAATATACTATTTTAGATATTTTCTTCTAATGTAATTAGAATACTTTTGAGTGTGTCCCAAATGGGTAAACGTGTAACAAATCGCTCCTCTAATTCGTTAAAACAATAAAGAATCGCGCTCAATTATTTGACAAATCATACAAGTGAAACTCAATACACCACAACATGATTCAATTACCACCTATTATATATATATATATATATATATATATATATATATATATATATATATCGATTATAATTGGATTGGTTTTTATTTGCAAAACACAACAGATATTTCCTATTCTCTGTCACATCCACCAGCAAACAATTCACCCTCTATTTGCGTGTATACAGAACTAGTTAGCACCATTCAAACTTAATGGATATATATGACAACGCATGAGTTCTATATTGATTATTAAGCTCAGATTTCTCTATACACAAACACATATAATCCGTAATGGAGGTCCATTTGCATTTACGGTTATATGATAAACCATATCATATCAGTCGTGTAGCGTGATCCTGATTTACTAGAACCACTTAGTTATTAGATATATGATTGCCAGTTACTGAATTTGTCGCTGCGCTAATATCAAAATAATTTACGGTAATAAATTATTTTCATGAGTGGAACTTAATGTTTTTGGTCTGTACCAAATTGAAAATACTCGTTCGATTTCATTTTTATTTATAGAGTTGATAATATTGGTTATTATGTCTTCTCCAATAAATATCATACAAAATTCAGTTCTTTGATAAATGCAGACTGACTCTGTAGATTTTCGAATTAAAAAGAAGCAATAAATTTAATCTAATAGTACTAAAAATTATTAATAACAATCTGTCAATAAATTGTTAGAATGACATTTGTTTTCAAGGTTATTTAATAAGAAAATTAAATTTACTTGTGACATGTTGAGCGAATGTCTAATGAACGTTTGGTTAAAAGGATTTATTTGAATGATTTTGATGGTATACGTTTGCGTGGACGTCCGATGAGTAGTTGGAGTGGTATGATTGAGAGTGTTTTGCGTGAGCAAAAGTTTCCAAGTAGTAGGATTAAAAGAGCATGTATGACAGGAATTATGAATGTGGATGAAGCGAAAATTGCTTGTTTGGATAGAAATGTTTGAAGGCGACTAATTTGGGGATGATAAAAAGAGTTTCTGCCACACCCTTTTGGGTACATGGCGTGATTGTGTATGTATGTATGTATATAAATTTATTTATCGTTTATGAAACCAGACCTAACTTACAAACAAATACAAACCATCAAAATATATTTCTTGTAGATTTCGAGTTACCGGCGTTCAAAGTTTTAATTTAATATGTATTAACAAATAAAAAAAACTTAACACATACATAATAATAAAATAATTTAATATGAACACAATTAAATTTGAAAAATACAAAACAAACCGTACACAGAAAATTCTGTCCGCCCATCCTTTTATAATCAAATAAATTACCAACTAACAATGTACCCGAAACAAATATTTACAACATCTAAATAATAAATAAACCCTTGAGAGATTTTCACCATTTAATTGAGTGCTCAAATACAAACGCAGCAAACCCTTCTTCACACATATACGTCGACCCCCCAAAACCAGAACAAAACCAGAAAACTGTAATAAAGCCGTCATAGTCAAAGTTGGCCACGTTGTTGCCTCGCAGTTCTAAACATCGTCAACCTAACGCTCAACTGTTTAGCCTTTATTACTCTGTATTTGCAGTAAAGTCGAATAGGGCTTCTGTCCAGGTTGCTATAGCAAAAAGAATACAACTCAAATGTAGGTACGTATTAAGATTGCTCCAAAAATACTGGGACTGATGTCAGAAAATAAATAGCAGTGTAAAGCAAACTGTACATTGAAGGATAGTTGCATAAAAATTTATTTATTGCTTATATTGATTTGTACAGTATAATGAAAAACTAAAGACTGAATTAATTACTTCGAATTGAGTTATATAATATAGTAAAAAATCTTTCAGAACTCGCTATATTAAAATAAAAATATTTTAGGATTTAATTCTGTATTAATTTAATTAAAAATCGACGTTTTGACGTACTCTACGTACATTACCAGCAGAAAAAATTATACAAATAAAAAAGCTTTAGGAGTTAGTTCTGCATTAATTTAATTAAAACATTTACGTTTCAACGTACTTTACGTACATTATCATGATCATTTTTCCTGCTGATGATACGTCTAAACCATCCAGATAAATCTGCAATTGCACAACATGCGTTAGAAAATCTTCATGACCTAAAATTCGAAGATACTGTAATAATTGTGAAAACCTTTCAATATTAGAAATTTATAAAGAAAAAGATAACACCAATCAGTGTAAAGGTACTGATTTAAATAAAATTTGGCTTCCTATAATTAAAAATTAATAAAAATATTAAGATCTAGTTACTTATTTTGTTGCCTAGTAACTTGTTTCTATTTTCTGTTATTTACTGCAAATGTCATTTCTATCTTTTTTCCTGATAAAGACATACATTGAGTAAATGAAAACGTCTATTATTACTACTAATGAATATTAATACAGTAATACAGAACTACAACCTAAAGCCGTTTTATTTTAATATTAAGCAGATTAATCGCCAGAATAATATCTATAATTTTTAATACAGCATCAGTCTGAGACATTATTGAGCAGTCCTCGTACAAAACCTCAGTATTGCACAGGCGTAAAGAGTAGTTACTTTGCGCAGAGTGTAAAGAATAACAAAAGAAAAACGCCAACGCGTAGTGCAGTTACAGTATTTTATGTCCACGATCGTAAAAGTTTTCATCGTGCACATTTCGAAGACACATATACGGGGCGAATAGGATAGGTTGGATAGAATAAAGCACGATACTGAGAATTTGTGACGGAATTATGAATATTTGAGCGCTACGATACCGGAACAAATCGTTCTCGAAGGAATTTAGTACAGTTTACGAAAGAAGTACTAGAAAGAATACTATACTCTCAGCACAAGTTATATTATTTATTTGAAAATGGATATAGAGAATTTTAAAAAATATGTTATTGAAATCGCATATTATATTATTTACAGGGCTATGGTACCGAAGCCGAAGTTCAAAGCAGTGCAGCAGCTTAATTTTTCTCGGAGCAGAAACGGAGTCGGAGCTGTGGAAACATTTGCTGCTCTACTGATAAATTTTTAGTAACACGTCATTGGAAAAATCGATATTTTTCATATATATATATATATATATATATATATATATATATATTAAGGTGATCCTTAAAATGCCAATGTAAAAAAGTAGTAGGTATTTACAATAATTATTAGGATGAGGCTATTTGGCTATTTGTACATACTAAAAAAAAAAAAAACCTAAACCAACCTACTAACCTAACCTACCCTAAATAGCCAATTACGTAAAAATACTGTATGTATAAATAGCCAATTGCGTATACATACCGTATGTATAAATAGCCACTTTCTAATTATTATGGAAAATAACAAGGTTTCTGGTTGTTAATATTCAACTATAAATACTTTAAACTTCTGTTCGACTAACAATGTTAGATAATTTTTTTCTACAAGATTTCCTTTCAAAGATATTTTTAACTCCCTTACCATCAATCGTTCTCTAGAACTTCTTTGTCGTCTGCAAACTTATCCAACTATTCAAAATCTCTTATACAAAGATAAACAATTATAGGTATTTATAAACTTGTTTTAACATTTTGTAAATGTGTGTTGCGGTTTTTCCAAGCTAGAAAAAATATATTAATTTTTTACAGTAGAATAAAGTTATAATAAATTTTTTTCCAGATTCTTCCAATACTTTTTCTTGAAAGTGTACCTGCCTGTCCAATACAGATTTTCGTGTGTAAGTGTAGATATTGTTCCCACCTGTATCATTCTATTCAATAGAATAAAACCATTTCATTTTATTTTATTTTATAATGATTAGATTCTATTGATATCGTAAAATATAAAAGAAAATTTATTATTGGCAATTTTGTACAATTACTTTGTCAACTACAGTTTACATTTTAAATTTAAGGATATATATAAAAAAAAAATTGTCAATTATTTTGAAAGTTATGTAATTTCCACAATATATTTTGTATATTTTATTTAAATAATATTGAATTGAACTAATTCTTCATTTCATACTTTTACTAGTTTTAATATATAAAATTATAAAATGTATGACTTGATAGAAACAAATATTTAAATAAAATTAATTTTGAAAACTAGCGTTGTCACCTGTAGTTTAACGGGCAAAAGGCGCTCGACCAGAGATTGTGGGTTTGATTCCCGTATGACGTATTTTTTTCATTTAATATTTCTACTTTAGAAATATTAAATATAAATTTGTAATATTTATAATATTTAATTGATTCACTAAATCGTATATATCATCATATATAAAAATTGATAATATCTCTAAAGATGTGTTTTACAAAATAAAATTTTAAATTTTTTTCTAAAATCAATTATATTTTGTAATCTATATGTAAATACAGTTCAATATTTTAAACAAATTTTCGATAATAATAATATCCTAAAGCCATATAATATTACATAAACAAAAAATAAATAAATTATAACGCTATTTAAAAGGATAGCCCAGTTCTCTGGATCGAAAAAATCTATTTTTCGTCTCTTTATATAAAATTAATGTTAATAAAGTGTGTAGAATGTGTGGCCGAAACGGTTTTCTCGACTTCGAAAAAATTACCAAGTTGTAGCCAAAAACGTAAGCGCGTGCATAGCCGTCAAATAGGGATTTAAAAACTTTAAAGCTAGTTTTCTAGAAATGTACTTTTTCGTCATGGCTCCGGTGATAACTCAAACAATTTTCAATTTTTTTTAACAATGGGCGTTTATACCGATGGAAAATATGACTGCCTATTGACTCCAAATTCAAATTTCCGAAATGTTTGTTTAAAAAAAATATTATCAACAATTTTATATGGAAATTTTTGATTAAAAAAAATATGTTTTTTTCAATACGCCACAATTTTACTAATTTTAAAAAAATCTATTGAGAGTCGATAACCATAATCTTAATCTTCAAGAAAGTTTCGTAGAGACATTTTTTTTTATTTTACTGGCGGCAATTCTTGGAGCAATTAGGCCACCTTTTTTTGGAGGACCTTCAGGCGACGCTTTTCTTCCGGTAATGCAGCAACAACAACAAAAAAAACATTCGCGATGTTATTTTGTTGTATAAATGACGTATAATAAAGTGCTTTTTACCCCATTCCAAAATATTAATTCCCCTTTGAGCTGCGCTCGTTTAAAAAATAACAATTTTCTAGCTCTGGAGAACTGCACTACTTAAGTTTATATAGACAATTTTCCAACACTGAAGAGCATTATTTACATATGCATATGAAAGCAATTGAGTTTTTGATAAAAAATTCAGAACAACTATTTCAATTTAAGTCCTCATACACATTGGAATAAAATTATTCATAAACCTAGTTGTTAGCTGTTGGTGATAAAAAAAAAGAAACAAAATTACATTTTCCGTTTGTAGAACTTGCATTTCGCATACCATGTAAAATACACTCATGTATAATTGTGAACCATCCCGTATTCTGATAGTAATAGAATTTTTTTTAATGAACATATACCTATCTCGTGCGGGTTTATGTACCTTCGAAATATAGTAACCATATAACTCCAGGATAATTATATGAGCAAATAGATTTATCGTTGTATTATTAATAATACAAATTGAACGTGTGGATAAAAAAATAAAGTATGTATATACATTTCCTTCGTATCATTAAAATATTTTATAGGAGTATTATTTTATCTCAAAAATTGTAGGATTTTTTTTTCTATAACTGTATATAATGTATACATTATAAAAAGCACCCCGCTTATAGTGATTAATAGTAATTGGCAAAAATTAGTTTAAGTTTCGTTTTTCAGCGCCATCTAAAAAAAACTAAAAAAATATTTCGATTAAAACTTTTATAGTTTTTGATATAGAATCTTAATCTGCAATGAGGATTTCCTATTAAGATTTCAAAGCTTCCCACCATCTATTAGATGATATTTAAAATGGTGGTTCCCATTTAAGATTTAAAAGTTACCCTAGCTTCCCCTCAAACGGGGCGTTTGTGAGTGTTCTAATTTTTTTCGTACGATGCTTCTCTTAAATAGAATACCCTACATAATGAAAGAATTAAAATTCATAAAAAAATTATTTTAATATTTTATAGAATTTCTTATGTAAAACGAATAAAGAAAATCAAGTACTATCATACCATTTAATATTAGCAAGTTATAAATAATACAACTTACTTATGAGTACATACGAGAGTCTATAAAACGGGTAGATGACCAACCCCAACAATAAATAATTTAAAAAATCAAAAACACGTCAAGTTTATTTTTAACAAACCGTATAGAAAAAACCTAATACCAACGGTGAATAGCTCTTAAAAAAAGGTATTTGTACATTTACACTTTAGTTTTAGGATGCACAGTTTTCTAAAAATAAAAATAAATTTTACTCCAAAATTTTGGGGGTGATTTTTACCTCCTACACGTATTGCTTAGTTTTTAGTGTTCTATTTGAATACCAAAACTCATTTAAATCGGTGATGAACAGCTCGATATGTTTACTTGTAAAAACGTGGCTGTCTTTATTCAAGATCAAAAAATTCTAACTATAAACATCAAAGACGCCAACAGAGACTTAGACTTCTGTTTGTTATTTATTTTGCGTGTTCTATAATAGTTTCCTGTTAAGACACTAATTAAATAAAGTGTATTCATAACTCAATAGAAAACTAATTAGAACAAGCAAAAAAAATATTGTCAGTTTGAACTAGCTAAATTTGAATGTATTTGAAAATTAATATCATTTTAATTAAGTAGTAAGTACATTTTAATGTAGTATCTACAAAAACATTATAATTTTCCACGCCTAGTTAATTAACAACTAATTAAATTAAGAAATAAAAGCAACCTTGTTACAATCTGTATTACTTATATTTTGCTTTTAATATTAATACAAACTGATGTCAAGTACAAACTATTAAGTCAAGTTAAGTTAATTAACAATTACATTGTTTATTTTCACTGGAATTTGAATTTGATTATTTAAAATGTGTGAAGAAGTACAAAAAAATGCAATGTATACCGCCCAGGTTGGTCAAAAATTGCTCATTTTTTTTTATTTCTTTAATCGAAAATATACATTAAAATAACGTAGATATATTTATAATAAATATGTAAATAAATTTTAAAATTAAATGTCAAATTTTAATGCGCTTGTCGTGACGTATTAGTGTATCAACTATCAACAAGTATTCAGTGCCTCTTGCGGTAAAAATAAAACAGTGTTGCCTATATCAGTTATGTCAAAATTAAAACCACGTATTTCATTTGAAAATTTATGTTTAAGAAATATTTCACAACCGTAATGTTTATTTTAATTTAAATTTCAAAATGTATTAACTGACAGATAAATTGACAGATGATAGTACATACACACTCTATTCGAAAAACACTATTTTTTTTAATAAAATTACTGTAATATAATGATCAATAAATAAAATATGTTATGACAATGTTTTAATGTAATCTTTCAATATTTATCCTTAAAGTAGTAACTTTTACTGAGTGCAAATTGTTAAATTTACGAAAACCACTTAAATAATTATCCTACAGATACGTCAAAATCACTCAGCAGACTAATAAAATTCTCGCCTCTTCCATCTAAAAGTAAAAATCAAATTTACACTTGGAAAAGTTTACTTATATCATTAGCGAGCTAACAACAAATTTCCCGAAACTTCGCCATTACACCCGAGAACCAATTAAAGAGAATACAACCTTTTGGACCGGGAGGATGGGCGGCTTTTAGCCGAGAAAATTTAAAAATCAAATTCGGCCTTAAGCCGCAAATATTTCAGCCACTACATTTACCTCTTCTGGCTGAAAGCGTCGCGGCAGCAAATCCAAATCCAGTCAATTTGGCAAATGTTCAAGTTCGGGGACCCAACATCTACTCATGGTCATTCCGTGAGTGGACTCCACAAAACTTCAAACTTCAACTTCTACTACCATAGACGAGGATTACCTATATGTACATCTAGATGATAGCTGGTTAGATGTATGTTAGATGCAATGAAATCATTGGTTCCAACTAGAGATGTTCAACAAATAATTTATATTATTTTTCAATTTAATATACAATAATTAAACATTAATGATAATAATTGACCTAACTTAAAATAGATGTTAGGCATATAGATGAATGTCTGTCTATCCATAACTAAACTAAAATAATTTAGCTTCCGTCTAAACTAGATTCGTATAATAATGCAGCTTAAACAAAAATCGAATGTAATCGAACTTTGAACGACAACTAAAAATGCTTACAAAGTTCGATGCACTCGACAGTCGTGGATATGTTAAAATGTTAAATGTCAAATATCTACGACTGTTACATATTGTATTATAAAATCGTTTGGTAAACGTCAGTATCTATAGTGTGTAAAGTGTAAAACTTTAGAAGCGGCCGTAGATACAAAAATGTCTATAAAAATGTTTATAGTTTTAAAAATGAAAAAATATCATTTTTTATGAAAAAATCAATACTCTGTCCATTATAGTTAACATGAAATAATTAATATTTTTAAGTAATATACATAAATACATAAAATACAGCTGTTATATGAGTAAAATTTCGAATCAAATTGAAAAAATGACAGACATCAGTTGTTTTTATTCTCTAGTACGAGAGAACAATAATATACGTGAAAACAAGATAAAAAATAGCACGTTTTAAAGTCAGTAGTAAAGAAATAAATGAAATAACAACAATAATAATTACATTGACAAATAGTATTGTGCTTTATCTACCATCTAGTTACATTATAAATTGTCTATGACAGTAGCTCATCCTTTTCCTGTGTAACTCAGGCATGCGTAAAAGACATCCGAATCCATCGGTCACTGTCTAAATATTTCAGTAACTTTTAATCCGTTATTTCACCAGAGGATACCATTAGTTCACTTTTTGTATTAACACCTTTTGGATGAAGCTGTTACGAAGACAACAGCGTAACGTCTAGTTGTAATTTAATTATAAGTTATAAAGAAACTCTCAAGTAATGAAGAATGCTTTCCTGCTACGTTTTTAATGAGGCCTGCAAGATGTGTAGCCAGGAACCGCGCGCAATGCTCGAATGTTTCACAGATACGTAATTACACTGTAACATGGCTTTTGTTTTTATTTTTTCGTTTGTTTTTTTTTTGTTGCAAGTATTTTAATCAAGAAAATAGCTGTTGTCATTTTTCCTCTTCGGTTCGTATTAAGCACCCTATTTTACCACTTTCAATTGTCTTGTTTAAATGATGCTTTTTTTTTGTTGATATTTATTTTTTTATTGTTTTGTTTCTAGTCACTGCTAATTGTTTTAATCAAACGAAGATTGCGCTAAAGTTTTATAGTTTTTTTCCCTGTTTAATTCAATTTTAGAAAAACATTAATTAATTTGGAATGCTTTCTCAACCAATTGTTTTGCAATGCTACAAAAACTGCATAAGAATTAAAAGACTTAATTTTATTTTGTAAAAAAATATCTATTATTTTTGCTTACATTAATTGTAATTAAAAATATGTAGTATTTCAAATCGTACTTTTCAATAACAAATACATAGACAAACAGAATTATATTTCATCAACTACACTTTTTTTTAATAAAAATTTAACTACAGAAAACGATTATTTAAGGTCATATATATTATAAAAACATAAAATTATTGTAAAATACCTATCATTTTCATAGATATTGATTAAAATATCGATGCTTTGACATTATGACGGCATTTATATTTGTTTGACATATGTTATATGGTCATAACTTACAAAATATGGTAATTAGATATATTGTTTCTGGCTGAATAAATACAAATATTTGGAAAAAAATAGTTTTAAATATATATAAATATATATATATATATATTTATAATGTAATTCCTGTTTCAGTATAAATGACGCCATACATGCAATTCAAATTTGTTATACTAAATTTTTTCTCTGTAATTAAATGAAAAAACATGGAAGTATTATAAATTTTAATGACTTGTATAAATAAACATTTAAATATGTCAATAAACACCAAATAATAAAATTGCAATTTACGCTATTTGCACGTCAGGTTACGCAAATTAACACCAGATGTAATAAATATACGTCAGTAAAAGGAAATGTTAGAATAGATAACCTATTAATATTAGATTAGATTTGGTTAAGTTAGATTAGATCATTTGTTTCATTTGTTAGGTTGTTTCATTTTATAAATTCATGTTTAATATACTATTTGAATATGCATAACGGTTATGAATTTCTATTAATGGATATTATTACATTGTCCTATTCTAGCATTAATTTACCTTTCTTCAGCGTGCATAAAAATCCCACACTTTTAAAACCTTTATCTTCAATATTTACCGCTAAACTCACAGAGTTAAGAAACAGATTGACTGTTGAAAGACATTCCAACAGTAACTTTCTAACACAATTTATATAATCTTATCTAATGGATAATTTCTGTAAAATGTTTAGTGAAAAATGCGAAATTTTTTGAGAGAAAATGTTCTTATTTAAAAAGAAAATAGTGCCTGGTATTTTGTTTCTGTCAACATTTAATATAAAGTTGTAGAGATGCATTGTAATCTATTTACCGTACAACAACACGCAAACAAAGTAAATATCGCAACTTCCTTCTTATATTATAGGAAAGTTTTTGAAACTCAGATAAAAGCACAAGACTTTAAACCGATTTTAAAAAAACTTTTACAGAACAAAATAGTACGTAGTAATGGAAAATCTTTGAACATTGGAAAACTGGTATGCGCACACAACATATGTCTGGCAACGAAAAGGTCAAATTTATATGTTAATTTTATTTTGAGAAGTTTTTAGTTGAAGTATTTCTAGTTGTGGAACTGTCAGAAGTCAACAAGTTTAACTAAATTAATTTTTTATTTTGTTTTAGTAGATGTAAAATAATCGAGTATCAGCTATAATTATTTCCTTTCGGTACAAGAAGTACAAATACTTTTTATCAACAGATACATTACATTCAGTCGTCAAGTCACCCTTCTCAAAAACTAATACTTTTATGCACTTATCAACATTCAACACAAGATTCATATCCTTACCTACAGTATAAAAAAAAAATATATATATAAAAACTTTACAGTAATGATAAATCAATATTATATAGTACCTCTATTCATCATCAGCAGTTTCTAATCAGCAAAATAAACCCTAGAAATTTCAGCAAACATTGCTGGTTCTTTCATCATCATTTCCACTCTATAAAATCTAAATCCATATCTACTAAAAGACTTTCCTGTTCCGTATTAATCAATGCACATGCCAGGTACTCAAAAGCAAAAAACAAATGCAAAAAAAACAAACAAAAAACCTTCTCGCTAAAGTCTATTTTATCTTACATATCTTTAAGTTCACCTTAAACTCTCGCTGTGCAGATGCTCTCTTCACCATGTTGAAAACGTTCGTGTACTCTCTCCAATCAATTGCGCTGCGCACAAAATCAAATAAAAATAACAAATTTTCCAACGACTAAAGTGAGTATTTTTCATAGTTTTCAATGTATTTTTCATCTTCGTCTAACAGTGCTATCTCTCCAGAAAAGTGTTTCTCAAAATTTTAAGAAAAATGATCTAACATCTGGAGGAATAACAAATATTATATAGATTTATTAATACCCACGGTGTTACTAAAAGGGTTCGAATGTGGATGAATTAGTATATAAAGTTTAAGATTCGAAAAACTGTTGATGCAAATGTTGGTGTAACTCAATTAAGATGATTCAACGCTTGAAAATAGTTTATTTACATTTTATAATATCAGATATAATAAAAAAATATCAAATATAAAAAAACTATCCATATATATGATGAAGTGTAGGAGCAAAACTTATTTTGAAATGTTTCATAAAAGAATTTTATTTACTAAGAAGAGAGAATATGAATCTATATTTTTTTATATTAATTTAATTCCTTATTATTTCTCATAATTACAAAATGTTTGTAAATTTATATCTTTAAACAGCCATCGGTTTATAAATTTAAAAACTACCAGGTTTTCTCGGAGTAATGGTTGAAAAACGCTGTCTTTTGAGACACATTCATGTCGTTCCGGAATCGTTCTTTTGACCCGGGCGAATCGCAAAAGAAAATACACGCTCGTACCTTCATTGCTTCGGCTGTTTGTCGCAGCTTAATGTACATGCCTTCCTTCCCAGCATATGCTCTTCAAAAGAACTTGCGACGCTTTATTGCTGCTTATGAAATGGAAGACATCTTTATACTTATGTGGATGTGTGTTATGTTTCGTTTCGTTTATTTGTATTGTACTCGTCGAATGTGGCAAGATGGTTTTGAAATCGTTTGTACTTAGAGATACTTAGGTTAGTACTTCTAGTTATTTTATATGTATGTATATACGGATCAAAGTGGTCTCTGGTAGATATAATTTAGTCTCTCCTTTTCAATGCTGAAAGTCTTTTTTTATTTTGTTTTAAAAATAGCATTTTATCCGACTTGAATAGCTACAAATTTCATTACTGTTTCAAAAGGGTATTTTAATTCTTATACTACATAAAGAATAATGAATATTCAATATAATTTTTCATGAAAATCAACTCATTCTGTAACAAATTTGCCAAGTATTAATAGCATTACTGTTATATTTGTTTCTACTGAATTATTTCAATAAAAATTTTATAATGGGTGTTTTCACAATAATATGATATACTTAATTTACTGTTTTTATTCAGAAATTTTTTATATTTATATTATACCATTATTATTAAAACTTACTGTCTGTATGTATCTGCAATTCATTATTAGTATTACTAAGAAAAATCTTAAGAACTTACCATAAAGAAGGTGGGATATTACCACCGAAAACTTGATTATGAATCTTGATATGAAATTTTATATAATTAACAACAACCTTGTTCTGTGTTCGATATATATATATATATATATATATATATATATATATATATATATATATATATTATGGTTCTGCAAAAATCATTGTAAAAAGTTCAAGGACATTACTTTTCAAAAGTAAATAACGTAGTTATCTTAAACTCCATAAAATTGTGTATCTTACACTACTGATAAATAATAGCCCTGTTCAATTCGCACCCTTGTGTCTACTGTGTACTACTGCGTCAATGTTTGTTGTTTTATTTATATTATTTTATATTATTATGTAAACGGCAAACTGCTGCATCATTTACTGCGGCGTTTTGCAGAGAGTCAATCGAACAAACCTAATATCTTTCAGCAAACAAAAAGTTTTATTAATATTACGTTTATATCTCTCCCTCTCTATTTATTTTTTAATATTTCTAAAGAATTTTGATAAATAATACAAACTACCAAAATATCGACTTTCCTTTATGTTTCAAGATTAAATTACAATGTCAATAATTAATTTCATCAAGTTGTCAAAGAATTTAAGACACTTCATTAATAGTTGTTTATTAGAACACTTAAAATTCAATGTTTTGTGAAATAGTTTATGCAGAAAACTTGGTTTATTTACGCTACATTATAAACCTGTACAAAGTTTGAAGAAATTTCAACTTCACTTAATACTAGTATAACTTTTAACTAATACCTAATTTTCAGTTTAGTTTAGTACTACTCTAAGGCTGTTTACAAAAAAAATAACAGAAAAAAAAACAAATTTTCACCTAATTTCTTTTGCGTTTTTTAAATTTAATAAATTTTATTTTAAAACTCATTATTTCCCTTTGTACTAACAAATATTTTAACCAAAAAAAATATATATATATATTACTACCAACGGAAAAAAAGATTTACCCTTTTCCAATAAAAACTCCATTGAAAAAGTAACAAATTTATATTCTACCACAAAGCAGATTTACATTCTAGATTTCAGGAAGTTCATATAAAAAAAACACCTAATTTCCTTTATAATGTATAAGTTTCAAGAGCCAATAAAAAAGACAAATAAATTTGTCCGAAGTACCATTATCAATTTTATTCGCATTGTTACAAAACCTTATAAAGAAGCTTGAATTTCCATACGGAAGAAGAGAGAAATGACACGGGCGTAATAAAGTGAACTGAAATACACAAAATCAATATTATATAAAGTTAGTTCCCTTCGAAGAGGAAAAAAAAATGCATTTTACATGTTCTTTAAGTTTACCTATCCCTCGAGAACAACCTTTGTAAAAAGTACAAAGCTTCACAAAATCTTATCCGTTGAACTACTACTATATATAAATATATACACAATCACGCCATATACCCACAAGGGTGTAGCACAAAATCTTTTCATTTTACGTCGAATATTCCAATCTAAACATTCACTTCATCAACATTGATAATACCTGTTATATATCCTCTTTTATTTTTATCACTTAAATCATCATTTATTATTGTACACTTATTGTATTAAATATTAAAAAGAAATTAGAAACTACAAAATCATGCAATAAAATTACAGCATGTTCTAATTTGTGCAACTTGTCGCTGTGACAAAACTACATGTTCAATTTCTGTTTTACGCAAGCAATTTTGTTACATAGTTATTCGTTCAAGAAAATCGAACTACCTTAATTGGCTATTACCAACTTTAGCAATAACTTTTTTCTTCTATTTTTAAGGGCGTTTAAGGGCATCGACTCCTTTGGTCATTAGCCCATTATAATAATATTAATAATAATAATAATAATCTGTATTTGCCCAACCAACTATAGAACAATCATAAATACACGTACAAAGACGAGATGTAGATAACATAATATAATACATAATAAAAATAAAAATAATACAAAAATATACAACCTAATAATAAAAAGTTAAATAAAAATAAAAATAGTAAGATATAGTAAGATATAGAAGTCAGTTTTATATTATGCTTCTGCAACAAATTCATACTTTAACTAGACACTAATACTTCATTATATATATTCGAACGTGCCCCTCTGGATACATTTCTAGTAAATGTACTAAAAGCACCCAGAATCTTGCAACCGACATTTATTTGCCTTTCGATCTCTGGATCAAAGTGGTTATCTTTAGCCAACAAACTACCTAAATAAACAAACTCATCTACTCTCTCTCTCTGCACTACTACCAACATACAAATTTACAATTCACTAAATCATCACAGAGTCGGATTTTCTAGTTTTCAAATCTATTAAAACTGGGCGTTATTTATGATCCAGAACAAAGGCAGCAAATTTCGTTTGTCGTTTTAGTGTGTTCATATATAAATTTTAATCTAAAATTCCTATTAAAATTATAACTCATGATTAATGAATACAAAAACATGGACACAGCGCACCCCATTATTTGTAAAATATTCGACTTTATTTTCACAACTTTTTCAAACTACATACTATGATTTAAAACTGAAATATTTATTTAACCAAATTTAGGAAAATATAACAGAAGAGTGGTCACAACACTCATTGATAAAACTTTAATAATATGTAAAATCATACTTTTATAATTTCCTGCTTTACTAATAATTATAGGCAAAAAAAGTTTACAATATCAATTTTAGAGCAGAAAATTTTACATTTAAATCAATAAACTAATAGTATATTTTGTTACGAAGAATAAGAAGAGATGATTATTGTGTTGGACCATATACAAATTTTTCTTCAAGTGTTCTAAACGAAACTAAACTGAAAATAATTAAAAATATAATCCAAGTTGTAGAATAGTATGTACGTATACGTATATAATATTTATATTTGTTAGGTGATTTGTGATAATTAATTTTACTTTGGTCGAATATATAATATCTGACCACACACACATTTACAAAAATCAAATTTAAGTGAAAATAAACAATACAATTGTTAATTAACTTAACTTGACTTAATAATTTTTAATATAGCTGTCGGTGATATCAAAATAAATACATTTGAACGTGTTCCTTTGGTCGAGCATGCAGTTTTGACCACTCTGCATTTCTTGCACTTCTTCAAACATTTTCAGTAATCAAATTAAAGTCGAAATCGAATGAAAAAAAGTTTAAAGTGGGAGTCGATCGATTTTTATGTCGATTGCACACCCCCAAATTATTATTAAATCTGTGCAGAGATATTTTATTTTCACTTCAGGAAAAACTCACCCTTCGTAATAACATTTTTGTAAAATATATGTGACATATTAAAAAATTTTCCCGCAAATTATAACTGTTGTTTTAAGTATGTTGAAACCATTAAAATAAAAGTTAGATTATTTCGTACCGCGCAATCTGTGTCTACACTTAAAATTAACTATTTTACACACACGGAGTTTATTTGTACTGTAGTAAAACTAAGGTAAACATAACGGTGAAATTTAATTTTAGTATTTTGCAAATAAAGTTCCCTTAAATATAAACATTAAATTGTAAAAACAAAAACCTCAAATCTAAAAACTGTTTTATTTTAATATAATAAAATCTTTAAATATTCAGTGCAAAAATAGATAAAATGGTAATCTTCAGGCTACCACGGCCGGTATCCATTAAATTTATAATAGGATGCCAGCGATATAACAGCCCAGAAAATTCTATAAATTCAATAGATGAGATGCTTTATATATTGTAACATGTAATCTTTCACTTATTGAAATCGCAGATAATGTATTCGGAACATACTGATCGGACGTATATTATATATTATATGATTAAAAATCGGTTATTGTTATCAGTCAATTTGATCACATTAACCGGGTGCATTGCATATTGATTTAAACACTAAATTGAAAATAAATATAAAAAAAATCAAAGTTTAATGCTTATACCGAACAATGTAGAAAGAAGAACATCAATTTTTTAATTTAAACTTAATTAATTTAGCAGTTGATAATTATCTGGAGTTTTTGCTTGTTACCAAAAGTTGGCGGTCAGATTAATGCAAGAAAGTCTAATTAACTATCTCTCAACAAAAAAATAAAGCATCATCCAAACTCAAGATAACAAACAGTGTTGAATCGAAAATTTTTGTTGCTGAAGCACTTTTCAAAAAATATGTATCTTTCTTTAGAAAAATGTTATTTAAATTAGAAAAATTACTATATTTATAAAAAATTTCTAAAACATATATATTTTTTTATGTAAACATAATGTATATATACAGGGTGTTCGTTCGCTTGGTTGATATAGGGCAATAACATGGGATTTCGATAATATGCAGAATACTTCTTTCTGAAGTAAAATTTGGAGAAATACCTGGAATACTTTTCGATAGGGAATAAAAAGTTATATAATTTAATATTAGTTTTAGTTTGCTAACATGTGCCGTTTGGGCGCTAGAATTTTTTTAAAATGTTTTTTAGAATTTTCAATAATTTTTCCTGCTAAATCAGTATGAGTTAGAGAAAAAAGTTACTTAGCTATTATGTAGCTAATTTTTTTCTCTATTTTACTAAATTTTTTCAGATTTTTTTGGGCAAATTTTGAAAAAAGTTATATTTCAAAATTTTTTTCAAATATAACTTTTTTCAAAATTTGTTCAAAAAAATTCTGAAAAAATTCAGTAAAATAGAGAAAAAAATTAGCTACATAATAGCTAAGTAACTTTTTTCTCTAACTCATACTGATTTAGCAGGAAAAATTATTGAAAATTCTAAAAAACATTTTAAAAAAATTTTAGCGCCCAAACGACACATGCTAGCAAACTAAAACTAAAACCAGATTATATAACTTTTTATTCTCTATCGAAAAGTATTCCAGGTATTTCTCCGAATTTTACTTCAGAAAGAAGTATTCTGCATATTATCGAAATCCCATGTTATTGCCCTATATCAACCAAGCGAACGAACACCCTGTATATATACAGTCGATTCCGCTTAATTGGGACACCGCTTAATTGGGACAGCCGCTTATTTGGGCCAAATATCAAAGATCAGAAACCAAACCAAGGAACCAACAGTAAATTTACATGTTTAATTGGGACAACATTCCGCTTAATTGGGACAGTAAATTTAAGATCACAGTATATATTATGTGACAAATATTCACAAGATAAAATATTTACAAAAAATTTAATATGATAAGCTTTATATCTTTTTGATTCACAACATGGAAAATTATATTTAAAAAACTAGCAAATATGTATCAATTAATTACATTAGTATCGCGCGCTGTAAACTTTTTTCCCAACACATTCATTCACGTATGAAGTACGGACCCACGCGCGCTCAAATGTTAATGTTTACCCTCGCGTCGGCGTGGCGCGGCACCGGTCATTAAAGCTGTGAGAGTCTACCCTGCTATCTCAATCGTTACGTATTCAGTTATGATTCAGTTACCACTACACCTCGCGCGTGAAAGGTTCGTTAAACTTACATTTTGTCGATTTTATTTAAAAAAAATTGACTCTTGCCAAGATGTCAAGAAGTGATATGACAGTTTCTAGTAAAATTGCTTTGCTGAATAAGTGTAGAAGTGAAATGTTTCAAAAACAAAAGACAGACTACACTTGACAAATTTTTGAATTGAATTAAAAATGTATGTATTTATTTATTATTTTATTTTGGAATTTATTATTATTTTTTCTTAAAAGTTTATATTTTTTTGGTTATATGTAGTTTATAGTTTTTTCCAAGAATTTATAAAATAAAATTATTGAAAGAAAAATATGGATTGCTTAATTTTATGTAAAATTCGGTTAATTGGGACAGCCGCTTAATTGGGCCAAAATGCCCTAGTCCCGATGTGTCCCAATTAAGCGGAATCGACTGTATATATATATATATATATATTATACTTTTTCGTGAGTGTTAAAAACGTTCTATATTAAAAAAAAATTATTTAATATTAGTAGTTATTTAATAATTTGTGTAAATATTAGAAGTGTAACATCATACTATGATGCGAAAAAATCAACAATAAATTTTATTTACTTCAAAAGTTTTTTCAATATTTCCTCACTTAAATAAATAATAAAAAATACGGGAATCTTATTTTAAACTATAATTTAACATATAGAAAAGTCCAATATTTCTAGATGACCTTATTCAATTTCAACTAGTAAAATATTCTCCTAAAATACCAAAGTTCTATATGGTTCTATCAGTCCGGCAGAAACAACATCCTCATAAACAGACTAGTTTAAATCGAAAAGCTCAGAATATTATCATCGGAACGACACGAGATCTGCATGAAGTCGTCACCGTGACGGAAACAAACACCCGTTCATATTCCAGACGTCCAGTGACATACATACTAACACTAAACTGCTACACTGTAAAAAAATTCGATAATTTTACATAAAAACCCAGGGCAACTGATTTACACCAGCTTAATATGTAAATGTACAGATTACAGACGTCACAAGAAAATTTTTACATTATATTGTATATAGTACTTTTTCGGTAAAAAAAAATTATATAAAAAATAAAACTGCTTTAGGTTAAAGTTTTGTTATTATTGTTTATTTATAATTATACAAAAGACATTTACAGTAAATAGCAGAACATAGAAACAAGTTAGTAGGTAACAAATACGTAACGAGATTATAAAATTATAGATTTTTAATCAATGGAAGCCAAATTTTATTTGTTACCTTGTTAACTTGTTTCTATGTTCTGTTATTTACTGTAAATGCCATTTGTATCGTTTTTCCTGATGAAGACGAACATTGACTTCGTCGAAACGTCGATTATAAATAAATATTAATACAGAACTTTAACCTAAAGCAGTTTTATTTTAATATAATGAGTTCTGAAAAAATTTTACTATGTTAAAACTATACATACATACATACACAATCACGCCATGTACCCAAAAGGGTGTGGCACAAACTCTTTTCATCAACCCGAAATCAATCGCCTCCAAACATTCCTATCCAAACAAGCAACTTTCGCTTCATCCACATTCATAATTCCTTTCATTCTTGCTCTTTTATTCCTACTACATACTTGGAAACTTTCGCTCACGCAAAACACTCTCTATCATACCACTCCAACTACTCATCGGACGTCCACGCAAACGTATACCATCAAAATCATTCAAATAAATCTTTTTAACCAAACGTTCATTAGACATTCGTTCAACATGTCCGAACCATAAAACTATAATATGGTAAATTAATTATTTGACTTAAAATTACAAAATTATAGTATTTTTACAGTAAATTATGTAAACCATCAATTTTGCTGAAATAATATATAATTTTTACTACTTTGACTGCAAGGAAAAGTAGTAAAGCGTTTGGTACGGTGTCTGTAACATTTTCAAAAAAAAAAAAAATTGTATAGAAATCCTTCATATAGCCTGTAGATGACGAATCTGAACTTAGTTTATGAGGGTGTATGTGTGTGCGTCGTCAGCTCGCTCGCTCGCTCGGTCGTAAGTCAAAATTTTGTGGCCGCAACTCCTCCTAGACGGGTCAACCGATTTTAATGAAATTTTCAGGATAAATTTGTCTAGTACCCAAGATGGTCATGTGGTTTTGTTTTTTTCCAGTGATGCCAACTTTCCGAGAAAAAAATTACTAAAGTTTTTAAAAATTCATATTGGCTACGTTATTTATCCGATTTTGATCAAATTTTCAGAAAAGATTTCCCTAATGCTCCCATTAATTACATAATTTTATTAATTTTCAGTGTTGCCAACTTTCCGAGAAAAAAATTAGTAAACTTTTAAAAATTTTATTATGGCCATGTTATTCAACCGATTTTACTCAAATTTTCACAAAAGATTCTCCTAGTATTCATGTAATTTATGTAATTTTAACAAAATACAGTGTTGCCAACTTTCCGAAAAAAAAATTAGTAAAATTTAAAAAAATTTATTTTGACCATTTTATTTAACCGATTTTAATCAAATATTTATAAAAGTTTTTCCTAGTGCCTAAATAAATTATGCAATTTTAACAAAATACAGTGTTGCCAACTTATCGAGAAAAAAAATCACAAAATTTTTAAAAAATTCATTGTGGCTACATTATTTATTCGATGTTGATCAAATTTTCAGAAAAGTATCTCCTATTGCCCACATAAATTATAATATTATTAAAATACAGTGTTGCCAACTCTCCGAGAAATGTCAAAGTAGTGTATATGTGGGTTTACCCATATACTTCTAATCTTGTTTTACTACGGTTTTTATGTAAAATGGCAACTTTTGTTTTACAGTGTATGTATCCGAACTATCGTCCGTCCATTCGGCTGACATTGGAAAATAGAATTGTGTATAACATAGAAAAGTTTTCTCTTTATTTACCGAAGCAAAACTTCTGCGAAACACTGTTGACCAGTATAGGTCACAACCGGAAAGAAACGGAACCATTTTTTTTTTGTTTTTGCTCTTTCCATTTGATGAACGCGAAACATTCGCCGTCCGAAGTGAAAAGACAATGTTCAAATAACAGCGTTCGAAGTACGTATAAGCTTTTGTGCAACAAGCGTCTCCATATTATTTTTCTTGTTGCAAGAGACAAAGGAAATATTGTCAAACGTAACTGTAATGAATCTGGAAGTTGTACACAAAAGAATATTATGATTTTTAAACAACGTTCCCTCATATCATACAGTGCGATATTTTTATCTCTGAACATATGAACTCAACTACATACAGTGCGATATTTTTATCTCTGAACATATGAACTGAACTACATACAAATTTCCTATGTTCAATTTTAAAAATAACACATCAATTGCATGGAGACATCCCTGATAGTTATGCAACCAATCTTACGTAATATGATGTTTATTTGAATAAAAAATTAAATATTTAACAGAATATGGTCATTTATTGTAAATTGCTGAACACTTAAATTTATAAATAATAATTAATAAATAATACCATACATTTTTAAACAGATTTCTTGAAATAATGCGAATAGTTTAATGCTTTCTAAATATTTTGTTGAAAGTAATTCATTTTTTTCAAATAACTGTCACATTATGTAAGATTGGTTGCATAACTATCAGGGATGTTTTTTTTTAAATTGAACATAGGAAATTTATATGTAATTCAGTTCATATGTTCAGAGATAAAAATATCGCACTGTATAAATTTCCTATGTTCAATTTTAAAAATAACACATCAATTGCATGGAGACATCCCTGATAGTTATGCAACCAATCTTACATAATGTGACAATTATTTGAAAAAATTGAACTACTTTCAACAAAATATTTAGAAAACATTAAACTATTCGCATTATTTCAAGAAATTTGTTTAAAAATGTATACAAAAGAAGAAAGATTAGAAATTTTGCATTGGTATTTCGACAAGAATAGTTTGAGAAATGTGAGAGATTTATTTGCTGCTAAATATCCTGACATTTCGAACATCTTTTATAAATTAATAAATATATTAATTAAAAATTATATTTTTCTCTATAAAATATAGAATGTCTTATTTTTATAATATTATTTATTAATTATTATTTATAAATTTAAGTGTTCAGCAATTTACAATAAATGACCATATTCTGTTAAATATTTCATTTTTTATTCAAATAAACATCATATTACGTAAGATTGGTTGCATAACTGTCAGGGATGTATCCATGCGATTGATGCGTTATTTTTAAAATTAAACATAGGAAATTTATATGAAGTTCAGTTCATATGTTCAGAGATAAAAATATCGCACTGTATATCGCACATCAAGAGACAGAATGACATAAAAAAAAAAACTCCATTTTTCTTCAAGTGTATCATAATATTGATATCACGTTATTATATTGCCTATGCTACTACACTCTAATTTTACTTACAAACCATGAGACACTATGATGCTTAGTATTTCTAGGTATAATTACTACACTGTACTAATAAAAATATAAAAATTATAAATAGCAAGAAAATTAAAAAGCAAAGTAACTAAAATTTATTAAACAAATTTAAACTTAATTTTTAAATTGCTTTTCCAATTTTATCATAAATAGTTAAACCCTAATATTACGATTAAAATTTAATGTTTATTTTGTAAGATCAAACATGAAAAGCCATTTTATATTTAATAATTTTTCTCAAATGTAGTGAAAATAGAGAAATTTTCTTTATAGCTATTACATTTTTACAATAAATATAAAACGAGAAATAGATTGAAAATTGCAATGAATAGAAAATAAAAAACATATGCTGCAGTTTAAATTACATTAAATCTAGCGATAAAAATCAGATTTTCCTCGAGCGCACAAGTTCCGGAAACGAGAAATTGTATGAGTTTTAAGCTTTTATTTCCAGGTACCAAAACTATTTGTATTATTTAGCTCAATCAACTTTTGAAATGCAAAATAACAAATATTTTGTACTTTCAAGCCGTAGCCTTTAACGTAAACAACTATTTAACCAAAATCAACCTTACTGGTAAATATATTTATATGTGGATAACAGATAATATTCCACAACCTCAAATAAGTTTTACAGAAATAAATAAACAATTAGAATAAAATAATAATAAAATAATAATAATAATAATAATAAACAAGATTAGAAGTATATGGGTAAACTCATATTGACATTATCACAAAAATACTAAGAAATAGAAATACAAATTTTATATTTTTTCACCAAAAGTTGGCAACATTTTTCAAAAATTAAATTTTGTAATTATTATGCATATATTTTTTAGAAAGTGGCTATTTATACATACGGTATTTTTACGTAATTGGCTATTTAGAGTAGGTTAGGTTAGTAGGTTGGTTTAGGTTTTCTTTTTAGTATGTATAAATAGCCAATTTCGTATACATACCGAATGTATAAATAGCCTTATCCTATTTTTTATGGGCACTAGGAAAATTCCACCTAGGAATTACGGAAACATGATTTTCTTAAAATCTATTTTACAGAAAATCATTTTACCAATTTTCTTTCGGTATTTATATGTATATTAAACAAACAAAAATTACTACTACAATTTTGTGTAAATTTTTCGCATAATTAATAATTAGAAAAAAAATAAATACATTCATATGGTTTCCATTAAAATCATTCGTCTTGCATATTCAAATCCTAACGAGAAAATATTTTATCAAATAACAACAAGTAGGTAAATGAAATTGTGAATTTAGCTGAATATAATAACCTGTCAAGATAAATAATTTGTTTCTGTTATTTAGACGATTCGGCTGAAATAATTTGAAAACTTGACAACTTAGTACGTTCATAGTAACAAGCATCGAGAAATTCTCATTCCCTCGTTTCGTATTTAGTTTTACGTTCGTTGTCGTCAACAGGTTAATTAAATGTCGTATACGGATAAATATTACAGTATAACATATCGAGCTAATATGTTGTGCTTTTATTGAAAACATAATTACTATTTTCTAATTAAAAATATTTATATTATTTACTGTTACATTTTTAATAAATTCGCATTTTATGAAGTATACACACAAAAATTAAGTAAATGAAATGGTCGCTAGAAAACTTCCGAAGAGAGTTAAAACAGAGTTGTTTCATTATTTCGTAAATTTTTACATACATACATACACAATCACGCCATGTACACAAAAGAGTGTGGCACAAACTCTTTCTATTATATTTACCACACCCTTTTCGAGTGTCAGATTTGGAACAAAAAAAGTCGACTTCACACCGCTAATATACCTACTTTAATAATACTAATAACAATAATAATAATAATTTTATAGAGACCGATTCATTAGAGTTTTCCTGGACAGATTAAATTTGCCAGTACGCCGAAATTCGTATAATTTTTAAAAGAAATTGTTAATAATTTGCAGAAACCAAAATTATTTTAGTTTTACAAATATTTATTTATATATATATATATATATATATATATATATATATATATATATTTATATATTTTATATTTATATTTATATATTTATATATATTTATATTTATATATTTATATATATATATATATATATATATATATATATATGCATATATAATTATTTAAATATCTGTAAAACTCTTAGTGTCATCGCAGAAAACATTGCTTGAAAATTATTTTATATTATAGAACTGGTAAACTAAATCTTTTTCAGGTTATAATATTTAGTTTTTTTGCTTAAATCGCCATTAATTTATTTTGATGAACTACCTAATTAAATCATTAGTTAATTTTCAAATGAAGAAAGATGCATTGACCTTTCCGGGATTTGAACCCGGGACCTTTTGCTTTCTTTTCTATATTATCATCGAATAAAATATGTTGTCAGTAATCCCCAAGAACATTTCCTTAAATTTTATCTCTGTTATAACATAGTAGAGAAAATATTTTCAACTCGACGATATCTATAATATTAGTTGCCGCTCCATTAAGCAGGATTATGTTCATCATACAATTTCATTCGAGGAAAAATGCATTCGTCATTAAACTCGTAGTCGTCGTGTGACAGTTGAAAATCTTCGCTAACCCCAAAATAATAATTTATTATCGCAATAAAAAGGTGTTGTATTTCTTGGCGGGAAAAAAATTACGAGTCGTACATCTTTCCCCGAAATTTTCATAAAATTTTTATTATGAAGACGCGGGCCCGGTTTGCCAGAAACATATGGCAAAAATGGAATCCATCTTTGTGCTGTCACTTGGAATATGGCACCCATAAGTTAGAATGGTGGAAAGAAAAGAGTTTATATAGCGGTGCCATTTGTTTAAAAGAACCAGCTCGGACGGAGGATGGGTTTACGTATTAAGCTTTATTTCGAAAGACTTTTTTTTTCTCAAATGTAGAAAAAACAAATTGTTCCTTTCACAGTTTTAGTTAGGATGTTGTTATTGTTATGAATATTTTGTAAAATTGTTAACAAATCTAATTAATATTACTTTATTACATTAAATTTTGGTGCATTTACGCCGTGTATAATTATTACAAAAAACTAATTATACACTAGTAATTTTTTAGATAAAGAAAAGTATTCTTTATCTAAAAAATAACTAGTGTATAATTAGTTCTTTGTAATAATTATAGACGGCGTAAATGCACAAAAATTTAATGTAATAAAACAATTTCTCAACGCCAAAAAATATTTACTTAAAAATAATTAATATTACAGAAATAGTAGGGAGAGATAGCCGGTCCACTGTATTAAAAATAAAGAAAATAAAAAAATAATTGTATATACAGGGTATTTACGGTCTTCTCTGTATCCTTTTTGGGGGCGATAGTATACCTCAAAAAGAGTCGATAAACCTGAAAACAAGGTCTTCACGTGTGAATCTTAAATATAAAATTTCTTAAAAAAATTTTAAACAGAATATGTTCTACACGTGTTTACAGACACGTGCTAACAAAATCTCAAAATATGACGGTTGGTGAAAACCAAATTCTTATTTCTGAAACAACCTATTTGAAAATGTGAGTCTCTCTGGAACAGTTTAGTATAATGCTTCGTATATCCATGTATAGAACTTCATATTTTACAAAAGATTTACTTATAACAATATGTTTTTTTGTTTTTTAGCAACTTCGATAATAAATAAATAAAATTACACTGTATCATTTCTAATGAGAAAAAAATATTCTCGTCTAACAAATATACTACTATTTTTTGTATTTTTTTCTTTCGCAACTGTCTATTAGTAAAATTTAATCAAATTAACGACAGTATTAACTAAAACTTTAATTATAATACGGTTTTAAAAGTTTCATTGGTAAATTATTATATATTATCTTTAAAATGCATCTGCATTCTTTGGAACAAAAGCCGCGATAACAAAAAGAATGTATATAATAATATATCTACCTAAGTAAAATCTTATCAGTAAACAGAATTACGTGCAAGCTAGATTTTTATAGAAATCTGGCTCTTTGATGTAGCTATAATAAAGTAAAACAAAAACAGTTTAAAATTTACTTTTGCACAACACAAAACAAAAACAACACTCATATTTCAAAAGAGGCCCGACCAGAAATACCGCGCATATTTTAAAAACTTTACCCCAACAAAATAAAACTCTTTTCAAGCACTTGCTACATCTACATCCGTGTTTGTTGTAAAAAAAAAATATCTTAAAAACTGCCTGGGCATATTTTTCATTGTATTTCTTTCTAAAAACCCATTTTTGACATACAGCATGGCTTCTTTGAACTCACTTTTTGTATCCCAAAGGGATGAGCAGTGTAGGCAACTTGGCGCTAATGAATGTACTACCTGGGGACTGGTATATGGTGGCCGTAGCGCCACACCAAACGACCACATTGCGCCCTGAACTTTCCTGCTAACTTCACGGCTAACGAGCCGTGCATGTCCTGTTAATAGGTGCTCAGTGAAGTTGTCTACAAGATTATAGTGATTGTTTGCGAATGACAAATGGGATTGTAAGTGGACAACGTAATTGTTCCACTTGCTCATCGCTGTACACTGTTTATAAACAAAATTGTTTACATACTACTCGCTTTTACTTGGTTGTTTGCATGTTGTTACAATTTTGTGTGTGTATGGTGTTTCACAAAATGTGCGACGGATAACCTCAAAATACTGTTTACTTTGTAACAAACTCCCTATTTACTAAATAAATATTAGCTATTTCGGTTTAATGATACTAATATATATGCATATTACTTTTACAATTGTTTAGCTGAACATTTACTTAAGACAGAAATAAGTTTATATAGCTATCATAAATTGCAGAATTAGCCAAAAACATTTTGGAACAAAAACAAAATGGAATTAAAGAGTCCAAGATGTAAGGACAGAATACAAATTTAATTTTACTCTGGTAATATTAAATATTTGTTATTCTCCGGTTAGTTAGTTCATGAAGGACCAGTCTTTCCAACTACGGATAAAATGTAAAATATTTAACCATAGAATACATGTAAGTATACTTAGAAGTAATTTAGTATATTACAATTGATGTTTTACTAAATATGTACTAAATTTTTTACCAAATGTCTTCTAAAATTTATGAAACTGAATTTGAAATTTGAGTAACTAGTTTTAGATTTCGAAATAATGGACAATGATCAATAAAGCATATTTTTTGAAAAAGCTCCTTTGAAACTAACCTCTAAAAATATATCTGGACATGCCCAGATAATTATTATACTTGTAAAAAAAAACGTTCTACATGTAATTGCTGCCATTTCCATTATTTACTGTTAATAACCATAGAAACACAAAAATCTGAACATGAGGTATTGACAGCTTTAACACAAAATCATTGTTTGTGGAACCAATATAGTTTTGTTTTTTTTTTTTTTTTACATTTCAATAACGGTAGCAATCCACCGACAATTGCCAACAATCAAATCAGAATGCAATAGTAAATACAACATGACAGCAAATCACTAACAAGCCAGACGCACGACAGATATTTGAAGCGTTTTATGTTTGTATTGTTTCCAGATTGCTATGTTGAGAATTTCTATGCTGCTCGGCTGCATATTTGTGACGAACTCAGCAATGAAACAGCAAGAACAACACGCGATCGACCAGGATATCATTAATGAGGACTCTTCCTATTCTGTCACTTGCTACATGTGCGTCAATGTATCCGATAATCTCATTTGTAATCAGTACGCCATCGATAGGCCTTGCACAGCCGGTAAGTTAAAACATCACAATTCAGGCGAGTTTCATTCAACAACGGTTGCTATAGTTAGCTAATATTGCTCTCTCTCTTTTTATTCTGTGTATAAAAAAAGAGAGTAATAGTAACCGCAAGGGTTTAATCTGATAAGAACTTTTTATTTAATCCATGGTTAAAGTTTTGAGTCATTTACACATATGTAACGCCTTAATATAACAAAAAATTGTGTTGTGTTCCCCATCTATATTATAATGGTTGATCTGATGATTACCCCACTAGTAAAATGTGCAAAACTTGGTTTTCTTTTTCCATTAAAATTTATTCGGGTAATATTCATAAATTTTTAATATTATAGTGTCATTTTATATATATATATATATATATAGTTCGAAAATTTATATAACGGGATACGGTATTCAAAGTTGAAAAATTATAAAAATGCAAGCATTTAAATATCTATCAATTTATTGTACAGTCCAATATTTCACCAGCAATTTGTGGCTTCTTCAGAGAAACACTAAAAAAATTTTATTTTACAATTTCACAATTATGTATAAAACTATTAATGAGTTTATATGAACTATTAATGAGATTAAAAAAAAACTTACATGTATGATTAGAAAAATATAAATGCTATTGTATGTGATTTAAATGTTTAGAAATGATTTATTTTTCTTATTTTCATCTTCCAACGTAAAATTAACACGTTTAATTAAAAACTTTTTAGTAATCAAAGAATTAAAACCGTTATTTGAATATAAAGTTGTGAGACAGTCAGTAGTTAAATAAATTAATAAATATAATAAAAATGTTAAAATAGATAAATTTTAACATTTAACATTTTTATTAAATTTATTTATTTATTTTTTTAACTCATTAATAGTTCATATAACTCAATAATAGTTTTATACATAATTGTGAAATTGTAAAATAAATTTTTTTTAGTGTTTCTCTGAAGAAGCCACAAATTGCTGGCGAAATATTGGACTGTTCAATAAATTAATAGATATTTAAATGCTTGCATTTTTATAATTTTTCAACCTTGAATACTGTATCTCGTTATATTAATTTTCTAAAACTAAATATAAACACGGTAGTTACTCTGACTCAATATATATATATATATATATATATATATATATATATATATATATATATATATATATATATATATATATATATAAACTTATATTTTACAAACTTTTTGCACAATTCTGAAAAAAAAAATTTTAAAATCCAAGTAAAGATCCTTTGATCTTTTATCTTTTCAGTAATATAAATATTTTTTTTTGTTTTAAACTAATTTTGTGGGGTAAACAAAACAGTTTTGCTCGATAAAAGCATGATGTGGTGCTGCCAATAAGTGAGTATCTCAAGTCATATTATCCATTACCTTTAGTTCTAACTCAGTCCGATAGCTTCAGGCAGAAAAAAAAAATTGTAACCGAACAGAAAAATACAATTCTCGTACAATGCAAATACGATTGGTTTCGATTCCAATAAATGACGATACAATAGTAATATAAACAATAACATTTTGCTCGGTGTCAATCGAAACTTTTCGTCTATTTCCACACAGGTCAAATTCGTTTGTTCACATTGCTAGGTTATTACAACTCATGGGAACTCTATTGTTTGGCTTGTTATATTTTTCGATTATGAACAGATATTTATTTTACTATGGAATTTAGGCATAAAAAATGTTAAAAACGTTACACATAAGAAATGCTTGTAGTAATTATTTTTATCTGAACGGTAACGGAACTGAATCAGAACGCTTAATATTAATTCACCCTAATAGACGCCTATATAACTCGTGAGCAGGAATCCAAAATGAAATAGGAACCAAAACAATTCAAATTTTTGCTACTATAAAACATTAATCGTAACAAAATTCGATAATTTAAAAATTCTGAAATTGTAATAGGCTGTCTGTTGTTTAATTATACAAATATTAGACAAAACAATAAATACAGTTAACATAGTAAAACAATCTTTCAGAACCCATTATATTAAAATTTAACAGAAAATAAACCTAAAGTTTTTTTTTTATTTTAATAAATACAGTTAGACAGATACATTTGTTAAATATTGATAAAATTTTAAATCGATTACTATAATGTATTCAAAATAATAAATATCGAAAATTGAACAAAATTAATAAGTTAGAAACTCAAATTCCTAACCGTAAACAAAACTTTTGAATAATTAAAACAAATAACCGTAAAATTTTTTTCTTCTTCAAGAAAGTCAATAAAATTTGTTATTTCTTAACTTTGGAAATAACAAATGAACTGGCATTTACATACATTCTTAAGCAAATTGTTAAATTTAACTTGTTCAAGCAAATATCTTATAATTTGTAAACTCTGAACAATAAGTTTTATTTTAACAAGTTGTTAAATTTTTAACAGAATAGAAATATTTTTACTTGCTTACAATACAAATTTTTAAACTGTCCGACTCAAATTATAAAAGGAAGAAATGATAAATGATAAATTTGTAATTTCTTCATGTTATTCTGTGACTCGGACTGTTGAAAAATTTCTAGAGGTTAGAAAATATTTGTGAAAAACTAATTTATTACTAGTACAATCACTTGTGCTGTTCTCTACTTTTTTATTATAATACTACAAATTAAAAAAAATAATAGAACAAGAAAAAAAAAAATAAAAAAAAACTCCCCTTCATTCATATAACAATAAAAATATAATAAATATATTGCACCCCATTCTTTTGCGAAACAACAAGGCAGGAAAGAAAAAAAAACCGTTAAAAAATAACCTATAAGTTGCGAACTTGATAGATGTTCTAGCGAACATCAATAGATGTCAGTAAAGCGACAGACGGCAAAGTAACGACGAACACACAAGAGTAGAGCAGGCGGCAGCTCCTGCTTGACAAATTCCACATCGCCGCAAAAGTAGCGTTTTCAAAAGAGGAGAACGAAACTTGTTTATATGCATTTTTCCAGGTCAGACATTCTGCCATACTTTGCATATAATGGATTCCCATGGCACCAGCGTTCTAGTAAATAAAAAATGCGCCACAGAAATTGAGTGTCAAGCGTCAAAAGTCGGATGTGTCAACATTGATACTCAGTTGGTAAGTGAGGTTAAAATGTTCTTAAGCTTCTTATTCAAATTGGTTATTTTTTTTCTTGCTTTCTTACTTTTCACTCTTGACAGTTTCTCGTATATTTTGTCTCGAATTTATTTTCAAAAGTTAATAACCATTGGTAAATTATAACAAGACAGTACATATTCTCTCCTTTAACGTCGAATGTTTTGTATACGCAGGTCTAAAAGTTAAAACTAAAAATAGATATATGGAGCGCTTGAAGAAAATCCTACACTTTTAACGAGCAATAATAAATTGTATATTTAATTATTTGAGTGTAAATTTTATCGGAGAGTTAAGGAAGCGCATTTTTGGTACCAAAAATGCGCTTCATCGACTCTCCGGTTATTATTTAATATAATCATGATGTGCTTATTCAAAATATTTTTAACAATCTATGGGAAATGTACGGGAAATTATAATCAAATTGAAAAAAAATCGTCAAATACCTATTCCATTAGATTTTCGGATTCCTCGATTTAAGTACGTGTCACCATCTACATTCATATAGAAATAGTTTAACTGACATAGCATCGGTACCAACTTAACAAAGCCAGCACGGTATGAATATAGTAACGTAGTTCCGGAATCATATCGGAACAGGTAGAACTTGCTCCTTCATGTTTAGAGTAGGCAAGTTTGGATTTTGAAGTATTTTTTTACATTCAAAGCATGCGCTTTAACTGTAAAACGCCCGATGATAAAGTAGCATTTTCTAGGATATTTATATGAAATTTATATAATGGTTTCTAACCGAATTAATTTACAAAACATAGATTATTAATAATTGGTCAATCAAAATTAATTAATACACAAGATTACAAATATTATTATGTCATGCAATTTTATGTGAGATAAAAATGTGCCACTGGGCGTTCTAGAGTAAAAAAGCTGGTTATTCCTTTAAATTAATGTACAGGAATTTATTTAAAATGTACGGGAATTTTGTTTAGAAAACCCGCTAGACACAATAAAAAAATTTGACTTTGAAATTTGTTTTAATCCCTGCCGTATACAAAATATTGCCTTAAGAGTTATTTATTAATAACATTTTTTTTTAAATATATTTTATTTTTATTTTCAGATATGTGTGTCGTGCTGTGACCAAAATTACTGCAACCAATACGTACCAACAAATTCATCTAATGCTACGTTTGACGATAAAAATACGAAAATGCGAATGTTAGCTAAAAATATGTTCAAAGAACGAGATAAAGCCCTTAAAACAGCTATCAATAACTCGCATTGTTTAAAATGTGAAATATATTTGCTACTCATATCGTGGTTATATTCCTTAATTAAATTTTTGTCATAAATTCGGATTATTTTCTAATTCATTCATTTTTCTTGTATGTTTTAATTATAAAATTTTTAATGTAATGTAAAAACTTCCTTGTTATTTAGTTTTAAGATCATTCTAATTAATTTGTCCCTAAAGTACAAAATATGTCTCTATTATAATAACAAATTTTTATACTTCTGAATTAGTGAACTTAATATTGTTAGATATATTTAATTCCCGAAAATAATAACTAAAATTAATTTAAAAAAATTATTTATAAACAATTAAATTAAATATACGTATCATAATGTATCAACTAAATAAATATCATTGTTAACATTTTAAACAACCCGCCAAATGTAGACGCTTTTATTGGATAAATCGCAATCATATGTGAGACTATTAATGACTGCCAATAATGTGTGTATCGCTCGCCGACTATAAACGAACATTTATAAGTTATAATCAACGAAATGATTGATTTTTATTGATAAATATTATGTATATTAACAAATGTAAATAAATATTTTACCATTAATAATCACTGTCTATATTTTTGTATATTATTATTTTTACCTAATTCAATTATTATAAGTAACGAAAAATATGTGTTAATATATTTGTGAGATAAAAAAAAAAAAACATACAAACATTATAAACCTGTTACTGAAATTTAATTAAAAGAAATATTTTAAAATTAATCAAAATAAACTGAACAATTAAAAAAAAAAAGTTCATTGATATTAATATAATCACGCTATGGAAATTAATTAAAATTGGTTGGTTTGAAACAATTTCGTTAATTAAAACGTGTGTGTAACTCGAAAACGAGATACATGTGATTTTTTAACTACCAGAAATTTGGTAATTATGAAATATTTGTTTAATTTAACAAATAAATATCTTTTATCGCCACTTAGCACTCTGAAATATATCAATTTATCTGGCTTTTAATTAAATATAATTATTTAAATTGTTCCACAGCAAGCGTTGATTCCCAAAAAACTTAAACGGAAAAAAATATACGACGTTCGTCAAATTTTGTTAAACAAATTATTTTATTTTAAACAAAAAAATATTTTGACTATTTATATTTGTTTTAAAAATTGAAAAATAATTTTTAACGTCAGTTTCAATTGAAATATGTGTAATTTTACGAAAATGATATATAAAATAAATGTTTGTTGGTTGGGAAGTGTAGTGTCGCAACAATGGTTTAGTTTATTTCCTTATAGAGACCATTTTGTGTGTCGCACGCTGGTCGCACACATCGTGTTCCGCAAATTTTGTGTTGCAAACCAAAACATAACCATGTCGAGTGAACAATTTGGACTACCCAACGACCCTTATAACAGCGAGAAAGCTGTACGCAGGTAATTTAATCAGCAAAATACACAAACTAAAATTATACATAATAACACTTACCTATATGGGACCGTTAGGACATATACTCAAAATTTGCAAACACTTTTTCGACCTCCCTTCTAATTATTAATAGAAACAAACACAAACAAATACTTATTAACATTAACTGCAACACTTCTTATATGGGACCGTTAGGACATATACTCAAAATTTTGCAAACACTTTTTCGACCTCCCTTCTATTAATTAATAGAAACAAACACAAACAAATACTTATTAACATTAACTGCAACACTTCCACATTGAATTCACCATATGTTGTTCGAAAGGGTAAAGTGCAGATTACACTCACGAGATCTAACAATAATATCTAACATTCTGATCAGAGCCGGATTTACACTTGATAAGGCCCTAAGCTATTTGAGAATGCCCGTGTTTATAGTAAGCAGTATATTTATGTATATATGGCACTTACTAACTCGGACAATTGTTTTGGGGCCCCCAAGAAAGTGGGGGCCTTAAACTGAAGCTTGTTTAGCTTATACGTAAATCCTGCACTGGTTCTGATAACGTTAAATATTTATATATATAAGAAATACATGTTTTTAAAATACATATTAAATACAATGGCCCGTATTCTAACCTCACTTTTTCATGAAAAGGTGCTTTTATCATTAATTTTAAAATAACTTTTTGCTTCTGTTTGACATCAAATATAAATAATTTTTTTATATTTGATCATTTTTATTATATTTGGTATTATAAAATTTAAATAAACTATTTTAAAATGCAATAAATGATTTTAAGTGAACGTCGAAAGCACTTTTTTGCCATAGTTGTTTCAATTTGAAGATTAGTATATTTTACTTATTTTGATGTTTATAAACTTCAAGCCGTATTACACTTTGAGCACATAAAACAAATCCGGTGTATTTAATTAATTTTTCAATAAAACTTACTGCATTTTGAAATAAAACTGTACGATTTCAATATATTATTATATTTTAATATATTATTTTTTTAATATTTACGGATACAGTTTCGATTTGTTTTAAGTAATTTTTTAAATGGCTGATATTAGATATTTGAACAACATTCTTCGATTAATGCAAAACGTTGTTACAACATTTTTTCTTTAGCATTCAAAACATGTACATTAAAGAAGAAAATGCTGAAAATAGAACTAACGACGTTATAATTCTAAACGACGGCGAAGCAATGTCAGATTCAATGCAAGAATATAATTTTGCTGGCGACGAAATTATTTCCACATCCGAAATGGATAGCGCTCAAGTACGTATTTCGCAGACAAACATAACCAACACCCCCATTTATTCTTATAATCGTAATAAAATTTATAGAATCTGATCACGACTTTCAATAGAATACCGGTGGAACTAACTGAACCTTGTAAGTCTGAATACATTAAAATGGAGAGATCTCATTTCGTAAAGTACGTGCTGAAAGATGGAAAACATATTAAAGTCTGGGAGTGCGGAATATGTAAGTATCGTAAAAAACAGAACAAAAATTATTAGGTATCTATCTATCTACACTTGCATTTGCATTCTATCTTATAAATTGCGACACATTTCCTTACGAGTATTTATGAAGTGTTAATACCGAAATTGAATAATTTATAACTAACAAGCATAAAGTAGTATTTCTCATTTTATATCCAATATAATAAATTGTTCCAACTGTGGAATTTATTTTCTTGCAACTATAATATATTGAATTAAACTACAATTAATCATTAGCGGATATTAATGGTTCGTGAACATGAATATAATAATATGTTTTAAATAATAGGTGCAAAAGAATTTGGCCATCAATATACTTTAATGAGACATTTACCTACACACACTGACGAAAGAAAATTCCAATGCAATACTTGTGGTAAAGGTACGTACTCATTTTCTTTAATATCGAAACACAATTATATTTTAAATTAATTCTAATAAAAATTTGTACATTTACGTAAAGATTTGTTATTTTCATTTAAGAATTGTTGCTATTTTATTCTACCTTACCTAACTTTTTAGTCTATAAAATAATAGTACATATTTATGATAAATACTTTCTCGATTTTTACAATAAAAATAGTAAAATATATCCATAATAATGTGGCACGAACTGTTTTTATTTAAGCAGAAATTACTTTCCGTCAAACATTGTTATCCAGACAAGTAACTTTTGCTTCAACCATATTTATACATGCTCTTTTATTTTTAATATCACTTGGAAATATTCGCTCACGCAAATAAAACTCTCAATTAAGCCAACCACATATATTCTTTTAACCAAACGTTCAATTAAACTTTCGTTTAAGATGACCGAAACATCTTAAATGACTTACACTCTTCATACAACAAATTATTTTGCATCCGATCTCTTCTAATGCATGTGCCCATCTACAAATCTCATTTTCATAGCAATAATTTTTCTTTTACAACAAAATTGAGCCCGATAATGTGAAATCAAACTATAGTAATTTTTTTAATGTAAACAAAAAATTTAAAATACTACCTCCGTTCAAAAATGATAGTCCGTTTTGGTGAAAAATTTTGTTCAGCTTTAGACAACTTTTTTATTTATGAAATAAATATTTTATTATTTTTATTTATTTATTTATGTATTTATTATTTTTTTTTATTATTATTTTTTTTATTTTTATTTTTTTCTCCTCGTCACTTAAATTTTTGTACTTTACTCCAGAACGTTGGATTTCCATGATTTGAGGTTATTTGGACTGCAAAAAAAATAGCAGCGGGTTATTTTAGTACACAGCCAAAAATTTCAAATTTCAGAAATTGCTAGTTATTTATGAAACTTTTATAAACTGAACGTTTGCTTACCAAAAGTTATTTTATGATTTTATGATTCTATTGTTTATACACAAATGACATATTGTCATCTTATATTGTTAAGTTAGCAACACATGTCAAATGAGAATCATTTTTGAACAGAAGGTAGTATTACAATAAAATATTATTTTACCAAAGCAGAAATGATTTATATAACGACGTATCATAAATTAAGAAACAACCTTATTTAACATTTTTACTATAACAATTTTAATTAAAATAAAAAATAAAATAAAACTTGATTGAATATTTCCGTAATGATGTACAATAAAGGCAGATGTTGCAACATTTTTGTAATGATTTGCTCGTTAAGCTTTCATTTCATGCTGTTTTTTTTTTCTCTCCCTACACCTTTATCTCTTTTCATCATATACACACATCCTCTTCACCTCCCGAAAAAAATAAAACTTCTGATGCCCAATTACTGTTTGGAAAAGCCCCACGTCATATTTTGATTTGCATACCATTATTGTTGACATTTTGATGTGTATAGCCTCGTTAGAAATTCGCTACGAGTCTATATTATCGAATATGCAAATACCATACTCGGGGAAATTATCACCAAGTTGAGCCTGTCTCTTTTTCACCAGCTCGACAAAATCGGATATTCGGATTTTCCATCTTTGTTTTGTTGTTAGCAACAGGAAATAACTGATTCATTGTATACAATCCCTGCTTGATATTGGCTAATGAAAAAAATGAATAAACGAATCGTCTGTATCGATTACAAAAATCACTGAAATGCGCTTTTAAATTCTATTTCAAATTGTGTAAATGTACAAATATTTATAAAGAATGTTTTAATTGGCTATAATTTTGATATTTGTGTTCTCCGTAATTAGTAGCTATGGTAGTGTTTTTGAAAAGTTTCATTTATAAAGTAAATAGTGTAACGTTAACTTTTAATTATATAATTTATTATAAATTGAAATTGTAATGTACTTATAATGTTATATATTTCAGGAACTTTCCTTTTATTATTTTATAATAGTATGAAAATGTATTCAAATGATTTCTTCCGTTCTAATTCATACTACATAATACGATAATTAAAAATATTAAATACTAAAAAACAGAAATTGAAAAGCTTATTTATTTTAAAATTTGTGTAAATTAGTTTTACATTTATAAGTAGATCCTCAAAAGTTTTAGCTGTAATATTATAATATTGTATGAAAATAATTTAGCGACAGATCAGTCGTACCTTTGTAATTTCCATACTAGATTTTGTTAAGTCTGAATTACATTATACTTTTTTCGTCTAGATTCATACTAGATTTCTAGTTCAATTTTCGTTCAAGTTTTGTTCAATTTTCATACTTTTTTCACAATCGGTCGTGTATTGTCGAGTTTCTTCGATTTTTTTTTGTACTTAAAAATATAAAGTACTTTATTTGACAGATGCATTTAAACAAAAATGGATACATATAAGGTTGGTACAATTGCATGCGCATGCGTATAATGTATCTAGTATGAAACTTGAACAGGAAAATAGAGCATGTTGTATATTTCTATACTAGGAAACTTGAAAGAAATTTGGATGCAAAAATCTGATTTACATTATACTAGAATTGACTATCTGTACTTGAACGAAATTTGAACTAGAAACCTAGTATGAATCTAGACGGAAAAAGTATAATGTAATTTAAGCTTTACACAACGACAAAATTAGAATAAAATCTTTTAATATCTCAAATAACTCTGCAATAATAATTGAATACATTTTCGTTCATTTCCTTTTGTATTCCAAATAAACAACTAAACACCATACACCTACCTTATTTTCCTGTCTTTCCGGCAGCATTCCGTCAGATGTCGACACTATCGCAACATCGCGCCATTCATTCAGCGGCAAGACCCTACGTTTGCGAGATCTGTCGTAAGACCTTCAACCGCGTTTCGACACTAATAAGTCACCGTAAAACGCATACGGGACTCAAGCCACATCGTTGTCATTTGTGCAACAAAGCTTTCCATCAAAAAGGTGGGTAAATTTAATCGTAGATTTATACACTTTTTCTTTTCTCTCTCTCTCTCTCTCTCTCTCTCTCTCTCTCTCTGTATGAGTGTGTGTTTTTATTGTGTTGTGTGAAAATAGGAACAGATAAACAGATAAAGGGAATTAATATTAAAAGGAAAATTCATATGTGGATTCTGATTTACTTAATGGACTTTTCTCATTTCATTTTTAAATGATTTTGGATTGGAGTTGTAATGGATTTTAATATTTTAAAAATTATTATCTAGATAGCGAAAAGTTATATGCAGTAAACTTTTGATTAACCGGAGCGATAGGGATGAAAAATCCCGAATAATCTCTGCGAGAAAAAATTGTAAAAAAAATCTACGTGTTTACATTTTCGTCAGTTTTAGTTTTTAGTACTTACCTAATATTATATAGTTGGATACAATTTTTTTAATATTTTATATACTTACTATTTCGAAAAATTATTTTTAAATATTTGAATTTTTAAAAAAATATTATTTTTATAGTAGAGAATAAAATTAATTTCATTTTAAAACCAAATTATAGAAAAAAAAAACTCCGATTTACATTCATGCAAAAACATTTAAAAAATGTCAAAATGTCAATAGAAATTTTCTGTTCATAAAAACATTACAAACAAATTTTTATGAAAGTTTTTTATAGCACCCTTGAGAATCGGGGTTATTCCGTATTTCTCTCACAAATTTTCCGAAAATCATCATTATTCCGACATCAACAGTGGGATTTTAGATAATCTCCCTCAAAGCCAAATTTGTTGATATGATTTAAAATTTGTTCAATGTTGTTATGTTTGTTTTATCACACGCGTATTCGTTTGTTTTCACAAAAACTACAAATATTTTGTTTCAATATTATTTTTATATAACCAAAACAATTAATGTGTGCTCTTTTCGGGTTAAGAAAATTTATGTTTTTTTTTTTGTATTTACGTAAAATATATAAATCCAAATTTTTTATCAAAACTATTTTTTTTACGTCGAGTATATAGATCTTCATGAATTATAAATTTCAAATTTATGGAATGAAATTGTGAGTACACATTTGAATATATTTTTATTATTTGTTTTGGAAATTTTAGTAATTTTTCAATTTAAATTTTCATACGTACAAAATTCAAACATTATAAAAAGATTGAAATATTGTATGAATTCAAATCTATTCAATCATCTCTCCATCTTTTTCTCATTTAAATGTAAATATTACAATTTCTATGCGGTGTGAATTTTTTCGTTTTTTTTATTGGTTTTATTTACTCGACCATATTATTATAAAAATAAAGATAACTGGTAAAAGATATTTTTCTGTTTGCGATTCTACAGATTTAAAATAATTTAATTAAAATCATGTTTATTTTACTTATATAAAATTTAAAACAAGTTATATTAATTTATAATAGCTTTTATATTGATAATGTAGACTTTTTACAGTTTCTGATTTTTTACTGAAATGTTTTATATAAACTTAGAAAAATATATTGTAGTTTCTATATTTCAAATTACCGTTTGGAAATAAATACATCATTTTCCCATATCATGTGGTTTATATGGAAATAAACTTTTTTATTAATATTATTATGTTAATTCAAACTTTAATCAGGAATATTTTATTTTCATGACATAATTGTATGTGTGTGTTTTTTATTCGCTTGCCTTTAACTATTTGTAATAAAAATTGTTTGTGAAAGGTATGAATTACTGGCAAAATGTAAAAAGCAATGTTTTACAAATGTTTCAGGGGCAGTTATTATTAATTATCAAAATACCTCTATTACCGTTAACAATAACAAGCAATAAAATGACGTAAAATTTAAATTGATGTCACACAAATTCACTTTTATAAAAAAGCGCTCGTTTAATTTATTGTAAAAGCTTTTGTTTACTTGTTTATATTCACTAATGGTTACATGTTTCAAAATGTACAAAATAAAAGAAAAAGTGAAAATAAATAAAAAAATTTACCAATGCATTAAATTTACAAAAGCATATATAAAACATTTTTAATCGCATAAAACATAAAACTAGTGAAACTGGAATAAATAAAAAAAAAATTTACAACTCGCTGTATTTTATTCGGAATCGGTGAAATGTAATAAATATCCATTTAACTACAATAATAAAATATCCGAATGAAGAGTCAGAAATAACTGTTGCAACTGCGACTCACAAAAGATTTGAGCAAAAAATTTCAGAACTGATCAATAAATACAGATGATGAAATAATATAATATTAACTGACAAGGAAAATTTGTATACAGTTATTTGTTTTTGCAATATAATATATTCATAAAACTTTTTGTTAGGTATAACAAATTATTATTAAAACAAATATTAAGCTTAGCTATCGTACATTTTATTAAAATTTCAGAATTTATTATTTATATAGGTACGTACGTAAACAATCACGTCATGTATCCATAAATGTGTGGCACAAACATTTTTATTCAAGCAGAAACTAATTTTCTTCTAGCATTCCTATCCCGACAAATAATTATTGTTTTATCTACATTTATGATACCTCTCACACGTACTTTTTTATTCTTATCAATTGGAAACATTTGCTTTCAGAAAACACTTTCAATCATGCCAACTCATCTACTTATCGGACGTCCAAACAGACGTATACCTTCAATATCACGTACATTTATATTCTTTTAACCAAACATTTATTAGACGTTCACTCATGATTGCCGAAACAGCTTAAATGACATACATCAACTAATCAACTAATCAACTATCAATTTAATTTTGTTATACATTAATTCATTCTGCAATTTAATCCCATAATTATTTTTTAATTATTAATTATTTTTATTATCGATCAGTTTTGTAACTATTTGGCCATACTTACTTACACATATGAATATATATATATATATATATATACGTAGAGACAAATGCTAAATCGTTCGGTCAGTATAATTTGTTCACACATTGTCGCTTCTGTGTTCGTGTCTGATCGATTGGAATCACATATTTTATACAAATACTGGTCAATAACAAAAAGAACATAATAAAATCAAAAACAACTATAGAGATTTACACACATCTACACTGTAAAAAATATAATATATATTTATTTAATTTTACATAAATATTAACAGTGAAATAGCAGCATTTTATATTTTACAAATAGAATTTTTAGAATTTGTAATTTTATATAAATTTTTTACAGTGTGTATACATAATTGCAATTATTTTTAATAATTTTCATTTATATATATATGAATTTATTTTGAATGGAATAAAAAACAAACTTTGTTTTTTCATCTGTGATAATTTTATTTTATTTATTTGCATATTTCAATTTTTTTCATAAAAAATACAAGGTGAAACTTAACTTTAAAAGTTACTATAAAATAATTATTAATTTTGAACAATTATTTATTGAAATTTAAAAACATAAAAAAAAAACAGTAACAAAATAATAATAAAAAGCTTCAGATAGTACTGTTATATTAAAATTAAAAAATTTATGTTAGTGTGTCAAAACGTCGAAATTTTAATTATAATAATTAAACTTAAAAGTATATTTTTATTATAAAAAATTGTAAATTGGTAAGAAAATTTAGTTATTTGAATCATTTATTAAGTACATAAAAACTATTTTTTAAAATTTCTCTGTCAGTATACTGGGTATAAAAATATATAAAATTAATTACGAAATGTAATTTTGACACTTTTAACAGGAAAAGTTTGTAGCTTAACAAATTAAAGCGACAACATATACGGAAAAAAATTTGAATATTTTTCGGAATATTTTATATAAATATGTTTCATTTTCATTTCATATTTAAAATGACAGTTTGAACAATATATGAACAGGCCAAACAGATGTGCTCGTGATTATTAAAAAAGTTTTTTTTTTTACAAATTTTTAAACCAAAAATTATATAAATGTTTTCAGCTTTACAATTTTTTTTTAACTTTTTTTGTGTGAAAGTATGTCATAAATACAAATATGGAAATATGACGTGCGAATTATTCAATTACATATTTTAACAATGTCAACATTTTTTACAAATGCATTTAATATTTCGTAACAAAAATTATTGTAAGTATGTATTTTTATTTTTTATGTGTTTTACTAGTGATAGTTTCTTAAGTCAATTTATGCATGAGTTCCATACAAAAAAAATAATTACTTACGCAAACAGCAAAATACTAATTTAAAATTTGACATTCCTATCAAAATTGCAAGACTTGCTCCAATTGTTTTTTAATGCCATATGTATTTCTATAACGCCATATTGAAATAATAACTTGCTAACAACACTTTTAAGTATCATATAAGTATTGATAATGTAAATTAAATTTTATCTGAATTTTTTAGGAAATTTGCGTAATCACATTTTTACTCACACGAATGAACGACCTTACAAGTGTGATGTGTGCGGTAAAGGCTTCAATCAGATGTCTAATTTGATGTGCCACAAACTCAAGGTAAATAAATTTTAATTACGATTAATTAATTTTAGTTTAGTAAACTAGTATAAAACTAATTAAAAATTGAATTTGTTGAACATATAGAAAAATGTTCGTTACAGCTGTTTACTGTTTAAGTCCGTGTGACACAATGCATAATATTCTAGGGAAGCTATGCGTGCAAGTATGCAGTAGTTCAATTTTCTATTATTTTTAGGAAAATTAAAATACTGCACATTTTAGCGATTTTTTTATATTATTTTATGAATACAAATTTTGCATTACACAGAATCCCAGAATTTGTTATTTAATGATCTAAACAAATAATTAATATTAATGTAACGATGAAAAATAATATTATATTTGATGGTTAAAAACAAAACAAACAAAAATAATATTTAAAATATGTACATTATTCAATAACAAAAAAAAACAAAACGAAACGTAATATAAAGTTTACTTATGAATAATAAATAATCAACTGTGGAGAAAAGCGAGTAAAAAATTCTGAAATCGAATTTTTCTCAATATCTTTATTGCCTTATACATTAATGTATAAGAAACGGAGAAATATATATATATATATATATATATATAAAAGAAAAAAATCTTTCACGCCGTCACTGATCTTTTTGCCGAAGCAAAACAGAGTTGAACAAAAAAGGCAAATGTATTTGACGGTTCAGTTCGAGTTTGGAATGAAAGACAAGGAAAGTGAGGTTATCTATAGATAACTAGATAGTGAATTAAAAATTTTTGCCGAATTAAATAACAATTTTTAAAAAAAAAAAACAAATTAATCTGTGATGATCACTTTTTAAAAAATGACTTTATAATAAAATGTATAGTAAATACAAAATTTCGTCAATTTTTTCATCTAATTCGAACATATATCTAAAGCTTGAATTACATTATACTTTTTTCGTCTAGATTCATACTAGATTTCTAGTTCAATTTTCGTTCAAGTTTTGTTCAATTTTCATATTTTTTTCACAATCGGTCGTGTATTGTCGAGTTTCTTCGATTTTTTTCGATGTATTGCCAGTACGCCAACTTAAAAATATAAAGTACTTCATTTGACAGATACATTTAAACAAAAATGGATACATATAAGGTTGGTACAATTGCATTCGCATATGAAACTTGAATAGGAAAATATATTTCTACACTAGGAAACTTGAAAGAAACTTGGATGCAAATATCTGATTTACATTATACTAGAACTGACTATTTGTACTTGAACGAAACTTGAACTAGAAACCTAGTATGAATCTAGACGAAAAAAGTATAATGTAATTCAAGCTTAACAATTGAGTTTTCACAAATTAACTTATCAACTTAACCTACAAGGATAACGTGTGACAGAAAAATTAATCAAATCTATTAGTATATATCATATCTTCATATTAATTGCATATTATTTTATTTTTTATATAATTTAATTGTATTACTTATTAGATTTATTTTAAAATGACCGAAACGTCCAAAACAAATAAAAAATAAATAAATTATATATACATTTAATTTAATGATCCATTATTGCTATCAAACCTTCCAATAACGATTTATTATATTTATTAGCACCGTCTAGAACCATCACTATCCTTGTCTGTGAGTAGGAAAAAAAAAACGAAAACAGAAATTGCGATTCCGGGTGACTGTCTGGTCCGGTTTGAAATTAAACTACCGAAAGTTTCAATTTGTCTAGGCGAGAACACTCATTGGAAAATAAATTGCGTCTTTCTTTTTAGCCTCTATAACTGACTTTCAGCTTTAAATAATTGAGCTTTTTTCTACGCGACCTTACTGGAATTTAATCTTTGTTAACGCCCCGGACAAATGGCACGAACCAAATTTATTTCCGATGTTATTCTATGTTCTTGTTTTTTTATTTTATTTTTCTGTTGTATATTTACGCCTTTTTTTTTTGTTCTTTATATTTTAACTGGAAATCACCCAATTGTGTATCCGTTTGGGTCCTTTTCATTCAGTATTTTAGAATTTTATTTTATCTCGTGCACTCAATTTTTGAATCAATTTCTTTTTTTTTTTACGAATTTTCGTTTAATAAATGAGTAATTGTGCAGTGAACTAGAAATTATCAAATTATATTTCATTTCTGATTATTTTATTTGAATTAAATTAAATTGTCTTCATTTAAATCAAAATATCTTATTGTAGAATTATAATTGAAAATTAAAATTTATGCGCTCTGAAGAATAAAATAGCTAGTTCATTTAATTCGAATTACATAATTAAATTTTAGAGAATTTATTTTTAATAACATTAGTTATTTCATCTACAAATTAGTTAAAATCAAACTGTTATTTCAAGTCAAGTTTAGGTAAATAATCGAAATATAAATATATGATAAATTTAGAAAATATCTAATTACATTAGATGAATTAGATAATATGATTAGAAGGATAAAAATGCTTATTTAATTTAGATGAAACAACAAAAACTTTATTTTAATATTTCATATTTTTACAATAATTTGTAAAACAAAAATTTTTACTTGTTAATGAAATTACATTTACACATTTTTACAAATTTATTAATAATTATTTTCATTTATGTACTCGTAACATTAAAGTGTTTAGAAAAAAAAATTACAAATTAAATATTAACAAATTTAAATGATCCTATTTACACTTGCAAAATTTTAATGAGAATTATGTATGTATTTAAAAAAGTGGAATGTAAATTTATTTTACAAAATTATAATAGGAGATAATTTCATATTTGTTTTACATGTTTTTACAAAGTTAAATTAAATCGTTATTAAACAAATAAATCACCCCTGAATGAAAATTTTAAATTTATATTTTTGCATAATTAACAAGTTTTCAAATTTGTTGCTTGTGTTTAAAACAGAGTTGCGGCTGTTTAAATTATTATATGGTAATGCATATGGTATCTATAATATTGAAATAAATTTTATATAATTTTTTTTTTAAATATCTAGAATGTAAAAACGTAATTAAAACTTAACTTTAAAAATGCAAATTTTTTATTTTAAAAGCAAATATTTCACAAGCGGTTTGATTTTTATAATCTATTATATGTTTTAATATAAAATATTATTAAATTTTTATCTAATAATTTTAAAATATAAATTAATATCATTAAATTAGTTATCAATCATATGATTTTAAAAACTTAATTATATACAGTGTGTAAAGTGATGAGGTTTCCTATAGGGGAAAAAAAATTTAATATGAGTTTTAGGAAAAAAACTTATTTTTTATAAAAAAATTTGCTTTTATCGAAACCCCTTATAGTCAAAGAAAAATCCAGTAATCACTTAAGATAAGATCAGAAACTTGATATTATGTCGAGTTGTTGATTTTAAATATGATTAAGTCCGAATGTTACATCAGTATCGTGTGAAAAATGTTAAAAATATTTGTCATACAAGAGACTTACTTTTTAATTATTATTATTATTAATTTGCTAAAATATAATTTAAAAAAATATATATTTATATTTTTTTTTCATGGGTAACACGATACTGATGTAACATTCGGACTTAGTCATATTTAAGATCAACAACTCGACATAATATCAAGATCTTATCTTAAGTGATTACTGGATTTTTCTTTGACTATAAGGGGTTTTGATAGAAGCAAATTTTTTTATAAAGAATAAGTTTTCTCCTAAAACTCATAAGTATTAAAAAATTTTTCCCTATAGGAAACTTCATCACTTTACACACTGTATATTAAATATTAATACAAGTTTAATGTAATGAATTCTGAATTTTTTTTTATTATGTTATGAAAATGATACTTTAAAGATCGTCAATTGTCTTTTGTTTTTAAATATCAAAAGTAATGTATTTAACTCGACAAAAAGCAGATTTATTAACTCGGCTTGTTCTAAAGCTTTATTAATAAATCTTATTTTTTATCCAGTTATATAAACTACACACCTAGTGTAGTGGTAGTACACACAGCTGTATGTTTAAGATCAATATACGATTTTACTATATAAAAATTAGGCTCATCAACGAGCAGATAAACCTCGTTATACCTGTCAGGTATGTGGCAAGAATTATCCGAAACGTAGATCACTACGTCACCACGAACAATGTCAGCATGGTCTTGCTGGTGATGATGCTTCGTCAGGTTTTCCCGAACCACCAGCATTGGAGCACTGCCCATCCCGAGAATCGAATAACACAGCTGCAGGACGATCCAAATATAACATGTAAGTATATCGATAGATTTATTATTTAAATTTGTTATTTTCAATGCTGAGATAGTTTGAATTATTGAAGCATTTTATAGATGCGCTGATGTGGAATAATTTAACAATGTTGCACATTTATTTTAACACGTTTTTATTAACTCGCTTTTTTTTCCTGTCTGTTTCTTTGATTGTGTATTTGTTTGGTATTAATTTTTCAATCGATTTTAAATTAACTTCTCGATGAACTAGAGACTTGAAACTTTAAACATATCTCAGTGAATGACAATGCAATATTAACTAATTAATTAGGTAATAATATTAGAAATATTAAATTAAAGTTAACTAATTAGGCTTAAGTTAAACAAGACTAAAAAGCAAAAAAATGATTCATTAAATAAAAAAAATTAATATATTAAGAAAAAGTATAAAATAATTGTTGCCTAGCCCCATATAAACTTATAACTCCATAAAGAAAAACATGTGGTTCATGCAATAGGTAATACTAAGGAGTGTTGGGAGTAGCTATCGTGTAGCTGCCACTGATTGTGAGTTAAATAAAATTTGGCTTCCATTGTTGTTACGTGTTCCTATGTTAACTTGTTGTTACGTACTGTTATTTACTTTAATGTCATTGACACATTTTTGATCTGATGAAACGTTATTTTTATAAAATATTTAAACAGAATCTAATCCTAAAACAATTTTTATTTAAAATTAACTTTGTTTATTGTTTAATAATAATAAAATAAAAACAAAAATATTCATTTACTTTGAAATACAAAAAATTTACATTAAAAATTGTAGAAGATATATTATCTTTAAAATAAATAAAACATAACTATAAATAGAATGCTAGTTCAAGTTATTTTCTACCAATTAAAACAAAGTTATTAATTAGTATTTAACCAAATAAATTATAGCATTGTAAAATGTCTGAAATAATGAAACAATCTCGCCATTTCCTCGTATAGATATTTTATTCGTGCACCGTTGAACAAACCGTCAAACAGTACTAGTTTTGAAATGTTCGCGCTGAATTTTAATTCGATGAAATGTTCTTGCTTCGCGCGTGCATCTTGTCTCGTTTCATTCTCATCTCGACTAGACGAGACTCGTTTTCGTTTCTCATGATGGAAATTTAATTTTTCCGAGAAATATTTCACGGTGAAGGATTTTCTCTTCTTTATCAGCTGACGATGTCACGATGTGAAATTATTATTACATTCTATATCTCGCTACAATAGTGATGAGATAGAATTTTACTAGACGAAGATTATCTTGGAGGAGAATAATTTTTCTAATTAGATTTAACAAGTAAAATAGACTTGTAGTTGAGTTTAATGGATTTCAATTTTTTATTTGGAAAATATTAAAATATAATTTTAAATGAATAAGAAAAAGATATTTGCAGTAATTTCACTATAACTGTATGGTTAGATATAATTTAGTTAAACATTTTTAAAATTAGAAAAAATAAACTATCATTAAATTAAATTAATATTACCGTAGTAAAAAATCTTTCAAATGATATTTACAGTAAATAACAGAACACAGAAACAAGTTAACTAGGTAACAAAATAAGTAACTAGTAACTTGTTTCTATGTTCTGTTTGTGAATGTCATTTGTAGCAGTTTTTTCTGATGAAGACGGACGTTGAGTTTGTCGAAACGCCGATTATTAATAAATATTAACTTCAAGAAAAATATGGTATAGTGATCGGTACGGTGTTTGTAACATTTTCAAAAATTAAAAAAAATATATAGAAATTCTTCATATAGCCTCTAGATGTCTAGATGACGAATCCGAACTTAGTTTATGTGGGTGTATAGATGTGCATCGTCAGCTCGCTCGTTCGCTCGGTCATCGGTCAAAATTTTGTTATCGCAACTCCTTCTAGACGGTTCAATCGATGTTAATGAAATATGCGGTATAGGTTTATTTAGTGCCCAAGATGGTCGTGTGGTTTTATTTTTTCCAGTCATGCACACTTTCCAAGAAAAAAATTACTAAAATTTTTTAAAATTTATTGTGACTACATTAGTAACCGATTTTGATCAAATTTTCGGAAAAGATTTCACTAGTGTTTAATTAAATTATATAATTTTAATAAAATACAGTGTTGTCAACTTTCCGAGAAAAAATTACTGAAGTTATTAAAAATTTATTATATAGCCACATTATTAAAGGCCTACTACTATAGGTATATTGACTACCGATATTGCTTCAACTTGTAAAATCAAATGAAATTAATAGAAAAAATCGACTTATTGTAACTAATACATTGAATAATAATAGGTATAATAACGGTGTTTTGGTTGAACCAATTAACACGGAGGCAATGAAATTGGCGATACGAACAAATCAAACCCCTTTTGCCCTTTTAAGACCTTTAAATGGAATTCCAGTACTTGTTCGGGTATTACCTGCTGGCGACAAGCAGGTAAGTAATTTTTTTGTCTTGTTATTATTTTAAGTTACGATGTAAAGTTGGTAAATGTATAGAATTAAGGTAAGGTTTAAAAACGCGAGATGAAATCTAGATAAATTAGCTTTAAACAACTATGCAGACACGACAGGACACGACACGACTGTGCAAAAATCTATTAACAGTAAAATTATATAAAATATATAAAATTTAGGAAGACATTTTTACAAACATTATTATTTTAACATAAAAATTAAACAACTTTATACTGTTTAGACATTAAACAGGTTTATGGTGTATTTTTTCGCCCTTAACAGTCCAATACACCTGCTAAACTATTAAGTATCATAAGCTTTTATGCGAAAATCCGCAGGCACTTTACCAAAAGTTAAAACAGGTTAACTTTGTTATATAAATCAGCAGTTACGAACCTGTTGCTGGAGAAATACACTAAACTTTCCAAAAGAGATATTTCTGATTCAGTTATATTATTTCGATTGTACATGTTGCTATTTAAATTTCAACTAACCTATTCAAATAGAAAAGTGTAAAATCTATTAAAATGTTTTTCTGCATCAGTTAAAAATTAGAATAAGTCTTGTGAAAAGAAATAAACTTAACAAAAATCTTAAAACTTTGAAAGTTTTCTTAGCAAAAAAAGCGTCTTTTTTAGTCTTTGTACAGAAAAGATTTTAGGTTGAATAGCTCAATAGAAAAGAAAAACTGTATCTTTTCAGAGTTAAAATAGTTTGTAAAAATTTAGTTTCTTTTAGATTTAGTTACTTTTACATAAAATCTCAATATTTTTGAGTATTATTCTTTTACATTTTTGTTTCTGCTTTAACATTACTGTAGTATATTAAATTTAGCGTTTTGTTGAAAAATAGTAAATTATAATTCAAATTTAATGATTACGTTGCTATTTCATAATATTGTTTTAAACCAGGGTATTTGTGAATTTAGCGAATTTGCCGTTTTCTATTGCGGGACAGCGATTCAGCTAGGTTTTGACTTTAAGACCTTTACAATATTTTCAAATTTGTTTTGTAAGGGGGGGAAATACCATGTAAACGCCAAGAAAAAGATGATTTTCAACAATTTTTATTTCGTACGATGTAAACATAAAAATATCTGTACAATCGAACTTTAAACATCATTTCGAAATAGCTGACATTAGCTGCAACTTCGATGCACTAAAAACATTTACGTCTTCTGGAATGTACCTACATTTAAACCACATTTAAAATTTAGGTAAAAAAGATGCAACTAGTCATAAGTTGTATCGGACGAAAAAAACTTGAAACTAAATCTTTAAGTAGTTTGTATTTAAACAATAAAGTTCAGAATAAAACACATACACCCACCATTTCTATATATATATATACATATATATATATATATATATATATATATATATATATATATATATTACGATGGCAACTAGAAACGATACAACTTCACATCTTATTTTATATATCAATTGTAAGTATATACAGTTTGTTTCATTGTGATCACGCTCCGTGTTCGTTTATATATACACACACATACACACACACCCATACATTCGCTCTTAGAAAGCGTATAAGATGTTGTCTGATGATTACGTCGCGTACATGGCACCTCTTGCTAATTAAATCTAACAATAACGGAATACAATATTCTCTCTTCTCTTTTGCGCGTTCGTGTTTTCTCTCGAATTTTGTCTGGGCTCCGTATTCGTGTTATTTTCGTTCCCTTTGCGATCTTTTTTTTTTTTCTTTCGCCTCGTGTCATGTTGTGTATATTAGTTCTTAATTTGTTCGCGTTTTTATCTAACGGAATTATGTTTTTTCGGTGTCAGTTTTAATTTCGGAAAAATGTAGGTCTTAGTTTTTTTTTTTTGTCAGGTAATTAGATGAAATGTGATACTTTTGCTGACAAAAATGAAATAAAGTTTGGGAAATGTGTGTAGGTGTAGCTTAATGTATTTTGATGTTTTTTTTTTTTAATATTTATGTTTTGTTAAAAAAATTAGCGAGTTTTTATTTCATATATTAGAAAAAATTATAAACCAATATATTTTTCAAATGTATTAAATTTTTTAATTATGGCTTCGTTCACTACGATTAAGTGGAAATTAAAATATTTGTAAAGTTCATATTTATAATTTTTACAATTATGCCAATCAATATATTTTGCTAACTTATTAGTATTCAAAGTTGTAAGTTGTTCTACTTTTCGTCATTAGTATACAAGTGACAGAATGATTGTATTTGTCATCTTTAACAGAACGATGTTTGTTTAAGAGAATCTGATAACGTGACTAGAAAGACACATTAGAAGTTTTCTTCCTTCCACATTTCGAAAGTGAAAATGTTGGAAGTAGAATTTAATAATTCCACCGTGCAAATATGCAATGAAAATTACATTTATGTAAATAATTTTAGTAGTAAACATAGTTTAGTATAATTTTTGTAATATTTTTATGCAAGAAAATGTAAAATTAACAAAATATTTTATTTTAGTCAACTATAAAAAAATATTTTAAAATGTTATAAATATAATTAAATATGTATGTCTACATTTATATCAAATTTTTATTTAACTTATACTGGAATTGTTAGGTTTCTAAAAATTGTCAAAACCCATTATTCTACGAAGTGTAATGTTTCAAAAAGCTTTGCTGTCAATTTATATCGATAAATCATACATACATATATCAAACATATTATTGACGTGCTGTCTGTTTGTAATGCAAAGGTGTATTTTCATCGTATGGAAAGATTATAGACTATTTCGGGAAATTTTATTTTTCGGTGGAAATTTTCGGAAAAGATTAAAATTTTTTAATTATAACTGATATTATTAGGCATTTTTTTTTATAACTTGAAAGTAAAACAATATTTTTATTTAAAAAAATAAACAGAACAGCAATTTTTATTAGCAAATAACTCGTTCTTTTTTTATTTAAATATTTTAATATCAATAAATATAAACATTATTATAACTGACATTACTTGAAAAATATCTCTGAGCTTTAACAAAAAGACTTTAGTGCTTTCTACCTTGTGCAAACAACAACAATATCTTCTTACCGAAGATAATTTCAACAGTAAACTTTTCATTCATACAATACCAAATGTAAATGTGCGCCTCTACGCCTTATATATTATAAGTGCACGCGATGATACGCTGGCGACTTTTCTTTTGCTTGGCGAACCTTACTTTTACATTCGCATATCTCTCTACGTTTTACGTTTCTCTCCCTTAACGTGATTGTCTTCGTTTGTCTTTGTTCACTGTTCATTATTATAGTTATTCCGTGTCTACGCGTCTCTCTACCCCCCGAACTTACCTCTGAAGAACGAACTGAAATAATCTTAACGGTGGATGGTGTTTCTCGCTCACTCGGATTCCCTTTCTTGTATTGCGAGTTGCGAAATTTGAATTATTACATTTGAGAGGTGGCATGGAATAAAAGGATTATACGGTATGCGAAATACTCGCTGGTTTCTGTCTTTGTCTCTTGTTGAAATTGCCACAGATGGTTTGCCATTATGCTATTTTCTTATGCTAGCTGCTAGGGTGTATATATGATATTACCATCATACGTTTATGTTGTATATGAATTCTATGAAATGCAGAGTGTATATTGGGTATAGAGATATACACTAAATATACATGAATGTAGATGGAGCTGTTTTCTTCTTAATTTTCGGAATATGCTAAGAGTTATTTAAATTTGAATTTTTAACAATATTAGAAATGTACATATTTAAACAATATTTGAATATAGTAGAAATATGTTTTATATGTGGTGAAGATTATATGAATTGTAGTCAAAGTGGATAGATGTTTAAATAAAAATCTCATTGCAGATATTTTAACAAGTTTTCAACCTAAATCAATATGAGTTAGAGAAAAAAGTTATTTAGCTATTATGTAGCTAATTTTTTTCTCTATTTTACTGAATTTTTTCAGATTTTTTTGAATAAATTTTGAGAAAAGTTATATTTTGAAAAAACTTATACTGATTTAGCAAGAAAAATTATTGAAAATTCTAAAAAACATTTAAAAAAAAAATTCTAGCTCCCAAACGGCACATGCTAGCATATTAAAACTAAAACCAAATTATATAACTTTTTATTCCATATCGAAAAGTATATTCAGTATTTCTCCAAATTTTACTTCAGAAAGAAATATTCTGCATATTATCAATATCTCATGTTATTGCCTTATATCAACCAGGCGAACGAACACCCTGTATATATATATATATATATATATATATATATATATATATATATATATATATATAAAATACATTTGTTTAACATCTTATTATTTTATTTATCAATTCCAACACATAAATATTTTGAAGAAAAAGTTATTTATTTGAAATTAGGTGACAAATTATTAATTTTTTTATTAGGAAGTTTTTGTTATTTATAGAGTTATATTTTTATTTTAATTAAAAAAAGAAGAATTGAAATTAAACAATAAACATGCCACAAATTTATTATAGTTTTTTTTAATTACTAACTTAATTTTTTTTTTTAAATATAACAGATATTGAACCAGTTTTTATTAAAGAACTTGGTAAAATTGAGAAAAACTATCTATACTCTAGTAACTAGAGTATAGATAGTATAGATGTAAACTAGAGTCTAGTTTACATAAAACTTTACTATAATATCAGTTTTAAATTAGTTTTTGTAACTTTTTATAGATAAATTCTAAAATGCTTCAATAGGTTTATGTTTTTTATTTTCAATTTTATAAAATAGAACTTATATTTTTCTTTTAAATGCAATCATTTTCAAACTGATAAAACATTTATTTATTCAGTATAAATGATAATGACAATATTATCTATACTTGAAGAGTGAAATCGAAACTTCTATTTCACTTTGTGTAACATTATATAATTTAAATACAACAACAGGCAATTGAAATTCGACAAAACGAACTCATCATGAGTTAGACAGTGAAAATCGAATGGACAAAGATAGAGGAGAATAACAGTACCGTATTTTACCTATAGACTAGTGATTAAAATTGCATATCTTAAACTATTTAAAAATTAATTTAATATTTTTTTTTAAAAAATTGACGTTTTGAGACGATTACTATTTATGATTAATACTTATGATTTGTTTCGTTTGTGGGTGAAAAATTAAAAAAAAATACACTAGTGAGTGGACACTAGATTGTCAACTGTCTTTAAAGTTTTTCATTGATCGGTCAATTAACAATATAGTTGCTTAATCAACTATAATGCTTTAAATTAATATATATGATGATAAATACGATTTAGTGAATCTATTGAATATCATTAATATTATGAAAATTCGTATATAATATTTTTAAAGTTGAAATATACATACATACACAATCACGTCATGTACCCAAAAGGGTGTGGCACAAACTCTTTTCATTATTCCGAAATTAGTCGCCTCCAAACATTCCTATCCAAACAAACAACTTTTGCTTCATCCACATTCATAATTCCTGTCATACATGCTCTTTTATTCCTACAACTTGGAAACTTTCGCTCAAGCAAAACACTCTCAATCATACCACTCCAACTACTCATCGGACGTCCACGCAAACGTATACCATCAAAATCATTCAAATAAAACTTTTTAACCAAACGTTCATTGGACATTCGCTCAACATGTCCGAACCATTTTAACTGACTAACACCAACTTTTGCTACAACATATAAATATTAAATGAAAAAATTACGTTATCTGAGTGAGTGAGTTACTGAGTGTAAATTGCAATCTCAAAATTAATTTTTTAGTATAAAAGAAATAAATTATTTCCAATATTATTAGTAGTTTTAAAACCATAAAAAAAAAGGATCAAATCCAGTACTGTATAGAATAACCAAAACGAAACTAAACGGTAAATGTAACAAAACCATTGGAAATTCGAATCGGAATGGGGAATCGAAATTGAGGAGCACGAAAGTGGTTTGGCGCGCGTGAGCAAGTGTAGTTGTCGTAGAGTTTCGAAATACATTAATTAAAATCGTCGTGGGCCCTGTTTGTACTAAACCAGCCCCCCTTCATTTGGCTTTCGACTGTATGCCAACCCACCCTTCTCCCCCCCCCCAAAGCACCGGAGGCCAGTGCTATGATGTGTTGCAGGGTGGATATTCGTGCCGTTTCCAACTTCTCGTCCGTATTTTGGATGCTAAATTATCGCGAAATTTAAATTTTCCGACAAGTTTAATTTCTTTAATGAAGTCCGACATTAATAATAGGAAATTCCGAGACGATGTTACTTGCTTGCGCTCTCCAATGCTGTCTTTGCGTTTGCCTTTAAAGAGGTTTCAGAGTGCTAAAGGATATAACCAAACACGACATGAATTATTTTAGATGATACCGATTTTGTTTAGAAATTAAAATGTTTGTCGAGAAACTTTTCGAACGAAAAATAATATTTTATTTTATTAAAATCAAGTGGTCTAATAGTAATTTATGTAGCAAGTGTATAAAGTACCTAATATCTTTGAAAAAAGATCAAACGTTTTTGCTTTTAACTCAAAAGTAACTATAAACTGGTGTTTTTGGAATAGAAATTAAATTTTTAATAAAAATTTTAATACATTTCGTTTTAATTCAGATTTTTTTCACACTTCACTTACACATATAAATAAAACTTTTTGATATTCAATCGAATGGAAATTTGATTCTTTGGCTTTCAACTTTGAACTTTATAAGAAATATTTTTCCACTTGATTTAAGAAACTATTCCTTTCTTCCATAATGTAATAAGTTATCGATATGATATTTGAAACTGCATTATTTCAATAAATATTTATATATTTGTTTATTATTTACTTTTTAAAATTAAAGATAAATTTTATAGTAAAATCTTAGGACAGTTGCATAAAACGTTGTTAACTTAATGAGTTAACTATGCAACTAGATGGTCAAATGTTTTCGGACGGCTTTATTGATTGATTGATTAACAACAACAAAGGTTTATGCAACTGGTCTTTAATGTTATTTTTTCTGATAAGAGAATTTAAAAAATATTTTATTTTCATTTATAATCAACTCAAAATAAAAATGCCAATTTTTTTTACATTTTTACGGATATGATGTTTTACTTTAGCAGGGTAGAATAGATTTCGGCGATATTAAAAGCTGTATTATCTTATAACTGAATTTCATTATTACTACAATAAATTACTCAATAGAAATAATATTATTTCTTCACAATTATTATTAATACTTCATTAAGCTAGTAAACATATATCATTATTTTCAGAAACATATATAACTACATAAATTGTGACAGTTTATAATCAAAATATGTTTATTGTATTTGCTGATATAATAGGAATAATATGAACTATTTCATTTGCCAATATAATTTGTTGTGTAATACGATTATTATATAACAAATATCGAAATATGTTCATTTTGTTTATATTTGTGTTTATTTAACGAAAAATAGGATATAGCGTGTTCATTTGTATTTATAATACCAATCAAATGTGTTTTCAACGATACATATTGTGGAAATATCAAAATATTTAATCTGACAAGTTCTAAAATTACAGTGATGTTTAATTTTATTAAATTTGTTTAATTTTAAACGTGTCGTTCAAATATGATTTAGTTAATATATTTAACTTTCAAAATGCAGAAAACAAATTCATATAAAATTGGAAAATTAAACAAAAATTAGACAACAAGATTTTTCATAATTTATTCTTCAATGAACAAATATTTATTAATGCCGTGTTTACTATTTGTAGTTATCTACAAAAATAGTAACTTTTTAAATTAAAGTAAAATTAAAACTTGAAACAACTTTTTGATTTAACATTCAATTTAATTTATGATTGGTTAACGTTTTAAAACTATATATACTAGTGCCTATATGAGCAAAAATGTTGTTTTAATTATTTTAAAATATTTTAAAATTAATACGTTTAGGGCTGGCTGCATAAAACATTATTAAATGCTTTATACATTAACTCTTTTGTTAACTTGTTAACTAACAATAAGGTAGTTACCTAGTTAACACATTGATAAGATAACAACGTTTTAAGTAACTGGCTCTGATTCTGTTACTTTTATTTATTACTTATTACTGTTAATTAGAGTAATTAACTTTTATCCATAAAACTTGCACTGGCTCTAGAAAAACAAGCCCTAATAAAAATTATTAAAAATATTATAAATATTTCAGATTTATTAACTCATCATAAAAAATTCTAATTACCAATTCTGTCTGTATATTCGTATAGTAATGCTTATAAAAAAAGCGAAAAGTACTTTAACACACAAAATAAAAAACGAAACAAGATCATTCCGGTGAAAAATCACAAAAAATCGTATGTGACATTCATTTCCGTTTTATTGCGTCATTACATGTCTGTACATCAAAAACAGTGTGGTACGAACAAAAAAAAAAAAATTGACATAACATTGTTGACTAGTCTAGCGAGACAGTAAATTAAGCGCTCACTTTGACCCCGTTTTGCCGCAACCATATAGATATGGATATGTATGCAACCAGACGTACACAAATAGATCGTAAATCGCTTCGGAATCGGTTCGTTCGTTGCCTCCTCCGAAAAACAACTAAATCCAAAAAAAAAATCATCTCGTCAGCTTTTATCAACGTGCGCTCTGTGCATGGGTTCTTTTATTTTTTCAAACAATTTTGATCAATTTATAGTCTCTACGATTCGATTGGCGAGAGGGTACTAAATGACTAAATGAATTCTCTTGTTTCAAATTAGAATTTTCGGAATTGAGTTTATTGTGTTTGATTGAATCGCAAAAATGATTGAAAGTTATTTTGCATTTAGTTACGGAAAGGAATTTTAAATTAGCGGAAAATTACGATTTGTTATTTAATTGTTAATTGTTTTAAGGCTACTTTCGATTTTCGACTCGGAATGTAAATCCAAATGATATTTTTTGATAGGTGAAATTAAATAAATAAGAGATGAAAAGAGAAGGAGAAAAATCAGAAAAGTACTCTGTGTTGCAGAGATCCGAAAGGATTTAGGTGTAGAATTTACTATCATGTTAGTTTATAATTGAGGAGCAGACTTTCAAAATGCATTTTGTCCAAAATGTAAAATTTTTAGTTAGTGATGGTATTACGTTCTATGAGCAAACACGCATCTTTTAAGACAAATTCGACATTTAAAACGCATATTATCCCGTCTGAAATAAATATTAAAAGTTACTTGGACATTCAAAACGCGTTTTGTCCAATGGGCACGTAATGTACTTTCAGATTTAACCAAAAACATTTTGCCTCTTTCTGAAAATTATGGAATTTGGACAAAACGCATTTTGAAAGTCTGCTCCTCAATTGCTCTGCAGGTCTATATTTTCGGACATGTTGAGCTTTGGTTTTCTGGACTTAAAAGGGTATATACCTTTTTTAACCTAAAAAAATCTACTAACTTTATGAATTTTTTTCTACGGAACTATAAAATATATCAAACTGCGGTTTTCAGGAATTTATTTATTTATTTTTACTTTTGTCGAGTTCTAATTCTTTATTCCAAGCTTTGCAAAACCGGACGGTTTTTCGGTAACAATAATAACTAACTCTTGAAGTATGATATATTATCTAGCTTTTGACCGATTTTTTCCACAATTATTCATTCGGGATAAAATGGCGACGTTTGGAAAAAACTTGTTTTTCTCTATGTGACGTTTAGTTCGAGAGTTATTAGGATGGATTTTTGCACCTTGCACCGATCTTTAATTTCGAGTATCTACTTTCTTCTCACTGTTTACATTAGCACGATTACATTCGTTATTGTATACAGCTATCCTTGCTTTTTCAAACTGTACATAATTTTGCAAAATGAGTCAATGGTGAGTAAGATCTTCCATAACGCCAAAACGTTACGTACAATTTATTAAATGTTAGCCACTTAAGCGATCGGAAAAACATTATCAACGATATCGATTCTTAGTCAGAAAATGTTATTTATTCGATTGAATTTATAGAATTTTCTGGACTGATATGCTGTGATCGATCTATCCTCATCGCAAACGTTTTGCCATACATCGTAGAGAATGCTATCTATGATGTATGGCAAAACATCTGCGACGAGGATAGATCGACCACAGCATATCAGTCCAGAAAATTCTATAGATTCAATGGATACCAGCTGTGAAACCCTGAAGATTATTAATGTTATTCGCATTTGCAAACTTTCTCATCAAACTTTATAAAGCTTTTTAAAGTTTTTTATTTCTTACAAATATATATATATATATATATATATATATATATATATATAATCAAATCACCCATTAAACTCTTAAATTAAGTTGAACTAACAATAAAGTTGTGTGCAAAGCATAACTGCATACACGGGATAAACGTGATGTCACACCGCTCTTGAACGCATGCAGAATCAAAGCTAAACTCGTGGTAAGGAAATACGTACAGTACATACATAAACAACAAAAGCTACACGGATACAATCGCAACAACCGTACAACCGAAATATACTAAACAGACAGATACAACAACAACAGAACAGAGATAGCGTGGCACAACGATGTTGTTTTCTTGAATGATGGTAACAGAGATGAACGGACGAATTTAGTTGGCTCCGTATATTTTTGGTATGTAAACTGAACCGTGCCATGTCGCTGTACTCGGCCTTCTCGTCGTGAAAATTAATTAGAATCATGGCTAAGTTTTTAATCTACTGGCTTGCGTTTGTCGTTTTCAATTCATTTTTGTCTGTCTTTGAAAAGCGGCGATTATTTGCCAGAGTTGGTGTTTTTTCTTTTCAACATATTTTACAATCAAAATAGCATATTGTGTAGGATTGAACGAGCGTGACTGTAAAATGTATATAAATTTAGAATTTTAACTTTTAAACTCAATAAATTATTTTATTAGATATTTTTTTTTAGAAAAACGACTTTTTAAATTATTAATTTATTGACAACATATTATTTATATTTTACTGTAATTTTAATCTTTTGTTAAAAATTGGCAAACATTTTATTCGCAGGAATGTATTGTGTACAAAATGTTATTGAATTCTGCTAGTTCAACATATTGAACTATGCTACGCAGTATGCACTAATACAAATAAATAATATTTCTTGAAAATGTTTACTTTAATATATCAGGAATCTATAATATAATTTAAAATTTTCATAAACTGAAACGTATACTAGAGATTAAGTTTTCAAAGGAAACCATTTTATTAAAAAAATTAACAGAAATTAAATTTTACGATGGTATCAGATATTTTTAAAGTACTTTCTCTATTTTTATATAAATTTAATACATTCACAAAAATTGTATTTTTAGTGAAATAAATACTCTTGCGAATATAATATTTTATATTTTATGGAACAAATTTGAAAGTATCTATTTGTATATAAATTGACAGAAATACACTTGAGGCATTGTAACAGACAAAAAAATTTACAATTTTTATAAATATATTCTGTTTATTTTATATAATAAAAGTTGAGTGAAATAAATTATTATTTTCTATATTATTACTATTCATGGGATTACCGCTTGTGTGATCGAACTTCTTTTTTGTGAATAAAAAATATTACTTTATTTTTCACATTTTGGAAATGATTAATTTTTAATTGCCATTTAATAAAATTAAATATACATCGCTCGTTGGTATTGAATAGTTAAATTCTATGCATGTTTAAATTTCATAAATCTGCAAATTTTATATCTCACCATATCTCACAAAACATCTTGCAGAGTAATGCGAAACTGCCACCCGCATAATCTAAATGTACTACTGGTTTTCCAAAAGGATGAGCCACATTTTCATTTATCATAACATTATAATAACATACGTATGTATATGTATGTTACAATCAAAATTAGACAAGAAAATTAACGTAAAATGCTCTTTCTCGCATTAGCTACATTAATTTATTCTTTTTCGGACAGAATATTAAATTGTATATTTTTCTATAAAAAAATTAATGAAATTTTAATTAAAATTTTTTTTTTATTAAAACAGTAGTAACTTTAATTAAAATAATTTTAAATATATTATTTTTTTTACAAACATATTTGTAATACATACTTATTATGTCTATTTAGTTTCTTGAACAAGGTATTCAAAAAAAGGTCACCAATTAGAAGCATATAATTCACTAAAATTAAATCAAAAAGTCTTAATAATTGTAGGTCCGCAAACAAATAGTGTTTTTTTTATTTGAAATCTTATTTATTAAAAATTGACATTAATAGGTATAGTATAGGTACGTACCAAAACAAAAGACTTTAATATACTCGTACAAATTATGGTATTTCTGAGTTGGTCATATAAAAGTTATATCTTTTATTAATAAAAAATAAAACATAATTGCACCAACAAAATATTACAACCTTTTCAACTGAATTTATTCTTGTTTTCTGTTTATTCAAACAACTTGTATATTTTACGAACACGAACATAAAATGCCTGTTAATGTTTGAACATAATCTGTTATCATTCCTTTCCCTGAATTTCAGCATCTCCGTGAAAATAAATCCGCATTTTGTCTATCAGCTTTTAACATTTCAATTTAGATTTTAATGTCGGCGTCATTAGCAGATAATTATTTGCGATATTTTATCTTACGCCCTAAATCCGAAATCTGCGTAAACTTTCAACTCTTCTACAGTACAGTTGGCTCAGACCGTTTGCAAACTGAGAAGTTATTTTTCGGCTCACAACCAATGTACCTGATAAATAGGGTTACTACTTTCAGTAGGACAGACACAGTTGTAAATATGTGTACTTCGTTCTACATTTAGGCTTAAATGTTCTAAATTCATTTGTTGAATTTATAAAAATTAAAAATAAAGTAAAAATTCTTGCAAAAACACTTAACTGACAAAAATCTTATATATCTGCTGATAGATGGCACACTGTATTTAAAAAAAAATACCGTCTGAAAATTTGTATTGTCTGTCTATTTTTTTTTTTCACTTGATGGTCAAATTTTCTTATCCTTTTTACTTTAAATATTACAGGTCTATTTAAAATCTGAAAAATATAAATATATTTAATAAAAATGATCATTCTTATTCAAAAACATCCTTATTTCTTTATTGTAAAATTATCTAGAAAAAATTTAGGGGCGCAATTTTGAAATTCGCTCCATGTGTTAAAATTTCTCGGCATGGCTCCAAATCCATCAATTTGAATTATTTAAAAAATCGAAACCTTTTGTTCTGAACCGAAGCAGATCTGTGAACCGGTTCGCAAACCGTTCCATAGTTTTATTTTATGTTAAACCGGAACGAAAACCAAACCGGCAAAATATTGTAAAATCGCGAACCGAACCGGTCCCAATTTCTGTAACTGTTATTACAAGCTAGGTTTTTACGTGTTTTAGTTCATTTGTTTAGCCATAGTCTTATGATAGTTATGTTATCTTAAAACCAGTATTAGTTAAAGCCATTATGTTTATCACTTCGTTCAAAAGAGACTTTCTGCATGTATGTAGCCTGTCAATCAAAAACTGGCTTTTCCATTGACAAACTTTTTGAATTCACTGTACCCACACTGTACACTGCGAAACAATTGTGTGGTGGATTGCACTTGAAAAGCGTGTGTCGCACATTACTCGTCACTTCACTTCTCTCTCTCTCTCTCTCTATCTGTTGTGGTATTGCGCTGCGTAAACTGTTTTGTGGCTAACAGCGTTTCAACTGTGCTCGCACAAAATAACGGTACGTACGAGAATTGGTGAAAGCCAACCACCACGGATTCAAAGGCAAAAGAATGACATGTCAGACAGAGATGACACGATTATATACATTGTTTCCATTTCAAACGGGATGCTGCGAGACAGACGGCTTTGGAAAATCGTTTAGGTTCTATTTACATTTGAAGTACGGTCGGTCTTGCTTTTCGCCGGATTTAATCGAGATTCAAGGATGTTACCACACTCTTGGTAGGTTTGTATTTGCATGTCGTATGCGTGTAGTTCTATCAAATGTTGCAGTTACACAGGGTGTTCTTAAAATAGGGTGTGTTGAAACTATAACTATAACTAAACTATAACTAAATAGACACATGTATGCTTGGACTGGATAAAAAATTAGGCCCGGAGAAAGTTGCAGGATGTTTTTATATTTTCTTATTCTAATTTATTTCGAAATGGCATTTCAGAAAAATAAAGATGAATTGTAAAAATTACACATATAAAATTGAATATAATTATTTTATTGAAATCTAAGTTAAAAGACGATTTAATGACTCTTTTCACAAATTGATGTTTTTAGAATAATTAATTCTTAAATTTTTGCAAAACTCAGAGATCAGTTTAAATTTTTTGACTATCGCCGGTCACGGCCCACAATGATGACGGCCCACCGGGAAAAAGCCAGGTGCCGCGATAGGCCAGTCCAACCCTGCATGTATGTTAGTAGAAAATGACCCTTAGGAAGAAGATATCTGTAACTTCTAAACTAAACTCGTATTTGTAACTTTTTTTAAAGTTCTTCCAATTATAGTTAATTTCTGGCTTTTATTTCAAATTATTATTTTCACAATCTCTGTACAGATTTGCTAAATATATAAATAACTAATTAACACAGAAAATTTTTTAGTTTACTTCTTTTAATTAATTTTGTCATTACTTTATATACCTGAACTTTTTGCTATGTGGTAGTAGACAGGGACGTATCCAGCAATTTTGACGCCTTAAGTAAATTATTATAGATCTACAACTGACAAATGAGTGTATTTTTTATAACTTTTGTTATAGATTCCGTAAAAAAATACTTTGCTATTTGCAACAAGATTTTTTACGGAATTTTAGAATTCTTATTCTTACAGGCCGTTACTTATAATTGAATTGATACAGAATAATTATTTAATTATTTTTAAAAATTTCAGAGCGGTTTGATTCTTAAGTATAACAGATACTGTAAACACTTTAATCCAAAACTATCGTAAGATTATTTGATCTTATCCTTGAACGAATCAAAAACCTAACCTATAATGTAAACAATTCTTTATATACTTTTATCTCTCTTCAATCTCTTACTCTATCATCAATGATTTTCTATTTCCCATCTTTGTTGTTGTGGTGCAAATTCTCGAAGAAGAAAGACTCGTTTCCTTCTTGCTTAGCTGTGCAAACATTATTTGGTTGGCGAGAAATGTCAATGTTTGAATGGTTACTTCTCCTCTACTTTCTTTATTGTTAGCGGATTTAAAAAAAAAGAGGAAAACACTTGAAAATACGCAAGGATACCACCACCAGCATGGGGGTGTAAAAATCTTAGAACTAATTAAAACGAACTGAAAAGAGAGATGTTCTTGTTTGCTACGTGAGACTTATTTTATTTTACTTTCAACTTGTTTCTTTTCTCTGCCTTTCCAAGACTTTTTGTTTAACTTGTTTTTTCATTGTCTACGATTCTACAATGTTTTATGACAAGACAATATAATACAATGTGCATTACATACATACACACACACACAAATTTCTAAATTCTTAATAAAAAGTTTTATATATATATTTGAGAGGATATGAAACATTTTAGACAATACGTTGTTATATCTACAATAAATTGCTGTATCATTAAATTCTAACATATTTACGAATAATACTTTAAAAGTATTTATTCAAAGAATAAGCCTAATTATTTTCAAGATCATGCAAGAATATCTAATGTAAAAGAATTTATTTATACTGAAATTAAAAACTAATACCGGGATTCATAAACATCATAGTGAATTATTAAATTAAAACCTGAGTTAAATACGGAGTTAAGTAATTTATCTACAACGGTCGAGTTAATATTTAAGTTTGAGTTTAAGTGTCACTTTTATTTTTGCTTTATTTGTTGGTTTTAAAATTGTTATTGGTTTTAGTGTTAGAGAGCACACGAAAATTTCATCACATTAGGTTAATAATGTGATTAGTGTTTGAATATTTTGAAATTATATCAAAGGATTTAATTTGAGAAAGGTGAAAATACAAGTTACAAAAATAGCGCGCACATTGTTAAATTTATACATTTATTTATTAAACTAGAGAAATAAAGTATTCCACATTTTATATTAAATGTCAAAATAAATTTAAATTTTACGTGAACTACGATAATAATATGGCTGGAGTTGCAGAGTTGCAGTAAAACTTATATAAAACTTATTTCTGCAAGCTGTAATTTTACATAATTTAAGAAGTTATACCAACAGTATGTAATTCTACATTAAGTATGTGATGCAATTTGTAGAAAAACTAAGCAATTTTACATATTTGTTAGATAATTTTTACTTACTTTATGTGATTATTATGAATTATGTAAAAATTACAGAATTTTGAGGTAGAAATACAAGATATTTATAGTAAAATGAAATTACAGATTTTTATAGTAAAATTTTACTAGTATTTTTCTGTAATTTCGCTTTATTATATTTTTTACAGTGTAATTATTTTTCTAGAAATAAAGTCACAAATAAAATTTAAAAACTTTTACTCTAGATGCTAGTACCGGCAACAGCCGAAGATCTGCGTCGTCATGGTCAGATTACCATAATGGCCACACCGACCGAACAAGCATCTGCCGGCGACACTTCGGACTCAGGTGCCGGTGGCAACGCGTCAAATGCAAATGCAACTGCCACCACGAGCAGTTTAAGTTCTTCCGCGACATCAGCTGGTCCCAGCAACAGCAGCAGCAGCAACAACAAGGGTAGCACCGTACAAATTAAAATACCTGTTGTTGCTACCGTTGTACAACGCTGCTCCACCGATGGACAATTGTGTATGGCCGTGCAAAGTCCCGGACCAAAGGAGAGTACTAGCGATGCATATGTGATTGCTGAAGGTGACGGTATTGGACAAGGTACGATTAATGATTCTTTTGATTTTTTTAGTCAAGTCTATATACCGAATAAAAATGGAAGTTTAATCAGGGCCGTATTTATGCACAGGCTATCTAGGCTGCAGCCTATGGGCCCGCACCACAAAGGGGCCCGCACCACATGTTTCAAATTTAAAGTAAATAATTGTTTAATCGATAACCTTTTAAATAATTTACTTAAATTTTCATAAAACAGAATATTCGAATAACCCGACTTGCAACCAGTGACAATACACTTCACTAGTACACACAGCTTCATTAGTACTAAGTGTAGGCGCAAACCAATTAGCCACTAAGAATATTTGATATTTTCATTTCTAAGTTTATTATTTATTTTTTTAAATACTCTATTTCAATTAAATAAATATAAGTAAAATTTACTTGTTTGTTACATTCCTTTTTTATCTTGCATTTTCCTAACATGTTTCTTTAAAATCACAACCTCCCCCTCCTAATGGCCCCACCATAGGTTCAGCCTAGGGCCTACAGATCCTAAATACGGTCCTGAGTTTAATTACGGTTAAAACGGTTTTAGGGCTAATAAAATTTTGTTTTATTATTTCGGTACGATTTTTGTTTCGGTTACGATTAATATTAATATTTACTTATTTGATTTTGAAATAAAAACTAAACAAAAATTCTTTGTAAATTGATATCAATAAATGTAACATAAATACAAATTACAAAATAGATACTTCAGAAAATTATCGCAAAAATATGACATATTATAAAAATTAGTTAATAACTTGGATGGACACGGCTGTAGGCACTTGTGGAAACATTAGTAAAATAATAAAAAGAAAACATACGATTCTTGGTTGTTTGTTTCAATATTTATTTAATTTATTACACAATGTACATTTCGGCTTGACGAATTCGTCACTTGATGATGGCCTAACAAATCGTGGTCAATCTGCCATCGTCACAGACGTTTTGCCATACATCGTAGATGGCATCTTCACTGCTTAGTGATTAAATGTAGGATGTGTAGCAAAACGTCTGCAATGAAGATAGATCGACCACGGCATACTAACACAATTTTTTTATAAATTTACTGGATACCGGCCGTGAAAGCCTGAAGATTACTATGTTTGAAATAATTGATTCACGGTACAATAAGCCTAATTCGTATTAGTTATGATTACAATACCTCCTTTACTATATGTGACGGTCGATAAAAATGTTATTTACAATAATTATTTTTAATATTAATAATTTTAAAAATTATTTAATTTCTGCATCTTACGATAAAATGTTAAAAGTAAGTATTTAAAAACAATGTTACAAAATTTTTTCATTTATGTGTATGATTTTTCTATCACACTATATAATAAATTTTACTTTGCATAAAATTTGTCAATTAATATTTTCAAAAGTCAAATATTAGTTATGATTTTCTTCTGTCAAAGAATGCCTTTCAAATATGATATTATGCATGACAAACGTTTTAAATATAAAATTAATTGCCAAATTTGCTTCTAGCAAACTTTTATCAAAATTTCTATTTATTGAAGTAAAACTATTCATCATTTACTCACAGTTTGAAATTAATTTTGAATATTGCCATAGTTTGGAAACATTTTTGTCTTATTGTTATTTAGATGCGCTGATGCAAGATCCAAGCAACAACGCACTAGCTTACGATCAGAATCAAGTCGCTCAACAAATTCAATACCTTGATGAAGCCGGAAATATAATATCTGAAGAGGAATACAATGCCAAAAGTCAAAGTATGTTACTTTAGAGAAAAAAAAAAGAACTACGACAATAGTTTTCAAAGTTTATTCATAATAAATTTTCCTTCTTGAAAAGATATGCATACAAAACAGTATAAAAATAGTTTATTAAAGTGACATTTTTCTTTTTAAAGTTCGTTATTGTTATTTATTTTGTTAAACTAACCAGACAAACTTTCTCGCTCGAGAGAAATTTTTAATAAGGCATTCAGGAAATACGGACATTTTTCATATTAGTGTACTACACGGGTTTTATTTATATTACAGAAAATATAAATAATAATATATAAAATTTTATTTTTGTTTAACTTTTACTAATCTGCAAATATATTCTTTTTCTTATCGATTCTATTTTTGCAAACTCTGCATAATTTTTCAATTTTTCAGGTTTTTTATAGAAAAATTTATTTATAATTAACAACAAATTAAAATTAATTAATATTTTTACCATTTTGACTACAAGGAAAAGAGGTATAGTGATCGGTGTGGTGTTTGTAACATTTTCAAAATTAAATTATTTTTTTATAGAAAACTTTTATTTAGCCTCTAGATGACGAACTTAGTTAATTAGGGTTTACTAAAGTTTTTAAAAATTTATTGTAGCTACATTATTTATCTGATTTTGATTAAATTTTCAGAAAATATTTCTCTAATGCCCACATAAATTACATAATTTTATAAAGCACAAAGTTGCCAACTTTCCAAGAAAAAAATTACTAAATTTTGTAAAAATTTATTATGTCTACATTATGTATCCGATTTTAATCAAATTTTCAAACCTTTTGGCTTCTGTCACATTTTAAAAATAAAGAAAATACAAACATTTATAAATTTTATTTCTTTTCAGTTTAGTTCATTTATGGTTTTTAAATTTACCTATATGTTTTCAGTGACCAATATTGTTGTTTAGTAATTTAATTATTTTTTAGCAAATTTGTTAAGTGAATAGGTTTTTTTTTTTGTTTGTCGTTAAAACTATTTTATCAATATTTTCAGTAGTGCATTTCGATCCGAACGATTACAGTCTGTTGCCCTCCGATGCATTCTCCATTGGTCAAACCATTGATCTGAGTAGTTCGATGGGCCCTATGCCGCCAAATGACGATCTGCTGATGCAACAAAACGTGGAAGAGATACATTTCGATTCGGACGATATACATCTGACATCGCTCGAGACTCGTGGAGGTGCCATCTACGAAGTGGAGAATTCTGCTTTCGATGTCATTGACAAAGTAAGATTTATCGTCACCAAAAAAGTTGTTACGATTATTAGAATTTGACACATATTTTAATCATATCTTTTAATTTATTTATTATAGTGTAATAAATTATTTTAAAATTAAGTTTTAGATTTTAGTTTTTAAGATTGTCTGAAGAATTATCTATTGTTGTTTTAAATTCATTTTAGAAAGTGATGTTTTAAATATCGATAATTTGTTTTTCTTTTAATTAAAGTTAAATTATTGTAGAAAAAATTTAATTAGTTTTTTTTAATATTAAACAATTGAAAAAATATTAATGACAAAAGATAAACTTTTGTTCTTAAGTCCTTAACCTTTTCATAACCTGCTTTATGATTAATTCTAATATTATTAAAAGGGGACACCACCCTGAAATTTTCAATTTTACATTTTTTGAAAGTTTATAGTGTGTAGAATATTTAGCTAAATTGGTGTTTCAAAATTAGAACTTGTTGCGGAGTTATAGCGATTTTTACAAAGTCGTGTCAGGGCAGGATCGGCCCAACCGATAGGGTATCTCAAACTTTAAACGCGTTTTTTTGAAACCATGTTTTTATAACTTATCCAGAAGATATCTTGAAAACTATTGGTACAATTGACTTTCTCTCTAAAAAAAATAATTGAATTGTCTAGGATGTAGAGCAAGATATTTTTGATATCTACTTTTTTCGATTTTTTATATGCTTTCAAAGTTGATTTTTTATATGGAAAAAACACTTTTGTTCCAAAATGCTGCCAGTTTCGTAATTAATTTTATGAATTTCAAAATAATCCTACTATACATCTTAGATTTTTTAGTTTACTTTTGGGCAGAGTAACCAAAAATGTTTTTCTATGTTTGAGTGCTGCCCGGGAGTCTGGACAACGGACCAACGTTTTTTAAACACGAGTCCAGAAACGAGGGAATTACAACTCACCGCTGCAACCAATTTGATTGAAACTTTTCTAAATTTTAGACCAAATAAAGCTCTAAAACTTATAAAAACCACGAAATATGAGCTTTATTTTGTCTTCCCAAAAAAATAATCCGTGTTTGTGGTTCGAGTTCACTCGAACTACAAACGCGGAAGATGACTGAAAAGTCGAAACGCGTCATTGTTAAAAACAATAACAAACCTGACAGGGAATTTAATAATATTAGAATTAATTGAAAAAAATACTTTTTATACATATTACGAACAGTTATTCTATTAAAGTATATTTAATACACGGGCATACAAAATAACAAGATAAAAGAAGTGTCTTTTTTTTATATGCAGAAAATTTCTCAAAGATTAGAATCAAAAGAGGTAGACTACCTCTTTTGATTCTAATCTTTGACAAATATAGAATACGCAGTCAAATATCTGTTGGCATGTCCTGTTCTGGATTTCATAGCAAAATCGAAATCTTGCTTGTAATCGAAATAGAATAGAAAAATAACAAAATTTCGACAAGTGGCAATAAACTATGAACGCAAATAAATGAATTTGATTTATATCTGTCGAAAGAGTTCGAGGTGCTACAATGTAAACGAGAAGTTTCCGAAGCAAAATGCTATTGTTTGCATTTCTAATGTATTTGTCATTCATTAGATATTTACATTGTCTGACCATTGCATTTTTTATTAGATTTCAAACAAGATTTTGATTTTGCTATAGAATCCAATTACCATATACAACATCGTAAAGGTCCGTATCAATTCGTGTTTTTCTTTTGCGTTTGCGAACTTTAGATTTTACTTTATATTCTCTATATCTTTCTATCATATACATTAACAGTTCTTTCCATTTAATGATTTTATTGATTCATATTTTAATATACAATTAATTAATTTTATTATTTTTAATACCATAATCATCTTTTTTTAAGGAGTGAATATTATATATATATTTATTGTTATTCATTCTGGATAGTGAATTTAAAAATTATACATTCTTAATATATATTTTCGTATGTATAAAATTTTAAAATTTCAAAATATTAAATTGTGATTTACTAATAATATTCCTTTTAAGGCATTCTGGAACATTAAAAAATAACTATACATAGAATAAAGTAGTTCATTTTTTATGTACGTATATAAATTTTTATCTTTTAATCATTTTTATAAAATTGTTAACAAATGTGTGTACTTTACTACGTATATTTTAAAAATTCAACTATCTTTTTAAAATATCGCAAATCAAAGATTTTTCTTTTAATTTATAGTGTAAGATTTTTACACTTTAACTAAAATCGACTTTACATCGATAAATAAACATCGATTTTATGACATAATTATTATTACAGTCAATAAAACGATGCTTTTTATCGACTTAAGTTTAACTTTAGTATTAAATGTTTATTATAAAATCAGCCGTAAATATCGTAAAAAAGAGATTATTAAAAAAAATCATATATTAAGATAAGTTTATATTAATTTTCCGTCATTGCTGGTAAATCCGGCCAACTTTGCTTTAGTCATTGTAATCATTATTATTATTATTTTTTTTTATAGATTTTAAATTTAATATAAAAATGATCTACTCTTATGGTTATAGTTATATTTTTATGATGTTATATTTATTTACAGGATATGTATTTCGTTAGTAGTGTTGGTTTTATTTATTTATTACATGTAAATAATCGATAAATATTGTATATATATAGATGATTGAGCAAAAACCTGACGAGAATGAGGAGCTTGGAAATGAGATAATGCTAAATGAAAATAATCAAGACGAATCTATAACAATGTTTAGTGAAGCTGCTAATATTTTGTATGATGCGGATACTCAATACATTTTGTAATATTTCATTACCTCTTTGTTTAATAATTGTAACATTATTATTATAGAATGCATATTTTTCTTTTCATAGGAATGTTTTGTCACCATCATTTTGTTAAAATAAGTTTAATTCTAATTTCAATTTTTGTTCTTTTGTATTTCTTATTTCTCATTAAAAATTGTTTGTAAGAAAATTGTATAATGTTGAATAAATAATACATTTTTTTTTCTATAAAATTATCTAATTTTGATGTTTTACACTTAATTAAAAAATTATATATTAATTAAAAAAAAAAAAATTATTATGTAATTTAGTAGTAAAAATGAATTTAACTATTAGCTGAGACTGGTTGACTATAAACATTGAAAGTTTATTAGTATTTAGTTTATTTTTATATTTCAGTGAAATTTGTTGTATATAATCATTGTTTGTAAATTTCATTTTATTTATTTTGATTTTTATTCTTTATTTGAATATTATTTTATTTTATTTTTTTATTTTCAATAATTTTTACAGCCAAATAAGAATGAGTTAAGGAAAAAGTTACTTAATTATTATGTAGCTAATTTTTTTCTCTATTTTACTGAATTTTTTCAGATTTTTTTGAGCAAATTTTGAAAAAATCTCAAGGGTGCAGCTTATGTTTAACTTTAAATATCTCGAAAAACAGTGACTTTATCGTTACAAATAAAGAGTATGTTTTTTACACAGCAAGTATTGGAGAATCGAAAAATTGTGCTAAAATGATAATTCCGCCAGTGGCGTAGAATTTAGAAAGGATCAACCTCTCACATGCCCCTGTTGTACGCCACTGGCAGTAGCCAGAAACTTTTATTTAACATAATTTAGTATGGTGTTCGGTACCTACATTTCCTGCCAAGTATGATAAGGATACGTCAAATAGTTTTAAAGTACTGGGCAAAAATCGTTTTTAAATTTTTATTTAAAACACCCTGTAGCTCAGTAAGGAGCCACATTTTATTTCAGTGATTTGCATTAAATCTTCATATTCTGAGCCCAGGATACTCCAGTTAAAATTAGGAATAGTTATTCTGTTACACCCTGTATAACTAGGGTGACCACCTTTTTATTTCAACTGACCCGACCGAGGGGGTTTACAAAATTCAATTTCCAGTTCTACATTATTTAGTTAATTATAGAACAGCGCAAAATCGCTGCTTGGCACTCAAACGGTTAAACTAAATAATATTTTGATTTGACTATAAATTTATCACTATTTATTTTTTTAAACTTAAAACTATATGACTACATCTAAATTCAGTTTAATCCGGATATTACAACAAATAACCCGGAGACTCCGGGTGAAAAACAGGATACTACAGGTGGTAACCCTATACATAACCTCACAGATGGCAGTATACGTCAAAACAGTTAAAAGTGTTCAAATATGGAATTTATTGTTGTAAACTTTTTAATTTATTTAAAATACTACTAATAATAATTCAGTGATAAAAATGTATTTGTTACTTGAGACAATATAAATGTTGGAAGTTTATTTTAGTTTATACGCGAAAATTATTAATTGACATTTGTGTTTATAATTACAAATTTTATTCATCATACTGGTGTTATTGTGCAAATCGTATTAATAATCTTCAAATAAAGGTAGGATTCATATATTTCTTTTTCGATTACGTTTAAGAATTTCCAATTACTGAATAAAAAACTATAATTCGCTACTTTAGCATTAAAGCAATTATATAATGTACATTACAATTTGATTCTGTTGTGTTTGAATTATTTAAGTATTCACTTTGATAATTGGTTAATTTTTAGTTATGTTACTGGGAACGAATTATACTTAAATGATCAGAAAATGTAATTTGTAAATGTAGAATTAAATTACTCCGTAACTTGGTTATTTTTACATAAGACACAATTCAATTACTTTAAAGTGCTACATCGATTATACTTATTTATTTTTTTCTATTTTTGGTTCCATGTAATCGATACATTTTTAAATTAATTGAAATGCAAAAATAATAGGTACTCAAATTCGTACATAACCTAAATATGTACTATATTTTATTGATCTTAATATATAAAGTAAATAAAACAAATATTTTGTAATTATTGAAGATTTATTTAACAAATAACAAAAAATATAAATAACTGCAATATTTTCACTATAATACGTTTAAGATAAAAGTTATAGGAACATAACTATAACAATGTAGCTAAATTTATGTTCCGCGTATTACAGTCAAAAATACTACAAAATTTGCAAACACATAAAAGAAAATATTGCTAAAACGATAAAATATTTAAAAATTAAAAAAAAGATCAACAATAAATATCTATATATACTGACTAAATTGCTAGAAGCAAAAATTAATTCTTTGAAATTCATGATAATGCAATGAAAGTAAATGTATAAAAATATAAAAGACAATAAATAAATTAATCGAACATAATTAATTTATTAAATATAGCAATAAAATAGAATTTCAAAGAGTTTAAGTTGAAGATTGATTGAGAAAAATGTCCCTAAAATTCACTCTTGCAAATCGTAACAAAAAGACACACGCAAAGGAAATTGAACTAAACGAACTCTGGAAATGGAAATGATTAATCAATTTTTTCGACGGGATTTTCACTCTTCTTGCTGCTACCTAATACTTGTTTCAATAAAGGTTTGTAAATTATTGTCCACGGTAGGAAAACGACAAAGCCCATAAAATATACATCCTGGTAGACTTTCCAATACTTCGAGAATTTCAATAGCGCGAACGGCGCTAGACAGTAACCCATAAAAATGAATGTGTACAGTCTTTTTATAATATAGCACACCATACTGACATTCGGTTGAGTTAGGAATGACATTGCTTTTTCGTTCTTTTCTAGCTGTGCTCGTAACTGAAATGTACATGTAATTATTATTTTTAATAAGACTACTAGGCAAAAAAATTTCTTTACAGTCATTATAAGCACTTAATGTTGACTTTAAACCGACAAAAATCATTAAAAGTTGACCAAAAAAGCATCGTTTTATTCACAGTAATAATATTACGGAGGTAGAATTTAAAAATCCATGCTTTTTGTCGGATTAAAGTTAATGTACTTAAATAAAATAGTATGTTTTGGGAAAACTAATGATTAATTTCAATAAAATTGTAAATAGAGAAAATTTTAGGTACGTTTGTTTTTACGTTCTGAGAGTGGAGTAATAGGAGGAATAAATCATTTAATCACGTGATCACAGAATTTGTACTGTGTCCTAAAGAAAACGAACAATTAAGAGTGTTGTGTCGAGTGTGTATTTTGTTTATTATGGATGAAAATAATCTTTAAAAAAACCATTGTTAGCAAAAGAATTTACCAGTTAGAAATTTACAAACATGGCACTATAAAATAAGCCCTGGAATGATATGTAATCGCGAAAATTTATTGAAATTGTACTCCATAAGCTCTACCATTTCCACTGGTGCATATAGAAAGTGCTCCTGATTCTAAGGACCTTATACTCCAAATTTCAATAAACGAACGTTTTAGCGTAAAACAAAGTAAAATGTGAACCTAATATGAATGAAGTGTAATATACTTACATCTTTTTCGAATACCATAACGATAAATTCCATGAAGAATGTCATGTAATAACCGGAATGGAATCCATGCCATATAGCTAAAAATATTAAAGCGGCGAATTGACTAATTTGACGGTTACCGAGGAATCTAAGTCGCTTATAGATATATTGAGCTACCCAATGATTCGTATTGATATTAAACGATTGGATATAATGATTAAATTCAGTCGTATTCTCGAATAACCATAATTTGACATTCTCACAACCGTTCCATTGAGTTATATTATTTTTGTCTTTGCCATTATGCGACAAACCTAAAACATTTTTCAATTTTAATATTTAATTATATTGTTAAATATATGTAAATATTTTGTAAGATTGTATATTGACAATGGGCTGGCCAGTATTCTTTTTATTAACAATTTATAATCTACTATAAAAAGTAAATTTAATAAATATATTTAATTTTCAAATTTATTCCCCATAATTGAAGAAGTATTTTTAAGCATTTTTAGTTGATTTATCTCAATAAATATATAATTTTAGAACATAATATTTGGAATTATGAGAGTATTATTTTAGTTTAAAGAAAAATATAATACAATTGAAATTTTAAAAATCGTGTATAACTGAACAGTCTCATTATTTAAAAATGAAGAAGAAAAAATAAATGAAACTTACTGAACATAATGAGTGCACCTTCCGTAAGTAACCAGCAGGAAATATATTTATAAAATTGAAATCTTGCCCAAAATGCTAAGTAGACAGTTCTTCGTAAAAATGTTAAATTTGAATAATCTTCCGACATCAAATAGGTCTCACTGAATATCATTGATCCGATTTGGAACATAGATAAATATAAAATACCTAATCCTAAACGTTTCGCACCAGGTATAACACAATCAGGCCGCTCGTTTTCGTCATTCTAAAATAAAAATCATATTAACAATCAAAATTATAATAAACAAAAAGAAGAAAATTTTCTAGTTCAGATCTTTAACAATATTTATTTATGCCGACCGACGTTTTGATATTATACACTAATATATGATACACTATATTATACACTAATATATGATACACTATATTATACACTAAAATATGATAAAGAAATGAAAAATAAATATACAAATATTGTTACAGAACTAAAACTAAAAGTTTTTATTTTATTCTAATATGAGTTCTGAAAGATTTTTTTTACTACCTATTTTCAATAAAAATTATTTCTGCATAGAATATTATGGCAAATAAATTATTTCCATGCAATAATGTGTATGGGTATGTGAAAAACTAAGACGGATGCACACCAGTAGATAAAATACTATTAGACACATTTAATCACGAAATAACGTATGTTTTATAATGGCTTAATCGTGTTAATGTTATAACTATTTTGTAAGTTTCACTACAGTAGAAAATATACGTTACTAATAATGTTTTGTGACTCAACTGATGTGGATCCAGCTTAAATTAATCCATATTTATAGGCCTTTTTTAAAGCACTTATAAAACACATTATCCTGATTTTAACATTTTTAAACTTAAACAAAACTAACAAGAATTTTCTAAAATTCTGAACAAACATCTTGAAATAAACTTTAAATAGATACGTTTTAAATTAAAAACGTTATAAGAAGAAATACTTATAGAATATATTTTGCAAGATTAAATATTTTATCACAAATCTGGATTCACCTTGAATTTGAATTAGGTAATATATAATTTTCTTTCAATTGACGTAAATTGTCAACAAAAGAAATTAATGTTTAATATTTAATGAAAAGAGAATTTAAATATAGCTATTATACGTAGTTATTAAAACATATAAATAAAGTTGACAATCAGAATGACGTCATACACAATTGTAATTAATTTTAATAAAATAACATTGTATTTTATATGAACATATCCATACATAGAGTCATAGCTACAAAAACTTTTTGGCCAGCAACAAAGTTTAGAAAACATAAATACATAATAAACATCCATGAACTTAATATTGTTGTTTTATTCATTTGAAAAATGCAAAAATTTGCATACAAATAAAATAAAGAAATTAATATTTAAACGTTTTAATGTCTGCATTCCGATTTAATATTTATCTTCTGTAATTATATGACTATTTATTCCGATTTAATATTTATCGTCTGTAATTATATCACTAGCATCACGAAATATGCGTCTGTTTGTATGTTCCCTTTTAGCTACAAGCTACAAGAATTTTGAAAAGAACTTGTGAATATGGGTTGGGATAATTCAAACAATTGAATGTCCTAATAGATAAAATTGATACTAAAATAGTATATTACGTTATGGGGAATAGAAAACGATCATTATTGTATTAAGCCCAAATACTTGTGGCGAGGCCAAGTAATCTGGGCGAAACATTAAAAGAGCATTCTGCTCCAAGTGACATATGCTATTTTTTCTTGAAGCATTCCAAATGAAACTAAACAAAAACTAAATGAAAATACATACCAAGAAACCTTAATATCATTAAAACTATAAAACAGTAAATTTATTACATGATTTGTGCGAATTAATGTTTTTTTGGTCGAATATGCAATTTCTTGCATATGCAATTTTCTTGTACTTCTTCATACATTTTTCAATAATTAAATTTAAATTCAAGCGAAAACAAATACTGCAATTGTCACTACATAATTTTCAATATAGCCGCCGGAGATTTTTTTAGTGTACTTTTTTTCCTTGATATTAAATGAATTTACAATACTTTAGCAATAAAAAAATAATGATTTTAAATAAAGCTAAGTGTGTGTTTAAATAAAGTGCTAAGTTCAACAGGCAAAAGTCTAAATAAATGATACAAAGAAAACAGATTAATAAAATATGTAAATATAAAAATACAAAATAGAATTGAATTGAATCGTAAAAATACTTTGAATATAATAGACCGATTTATGAATTAATTCGTAATAAAAAATTAACATATGAAACTTGAAATTATAAATTCAAATTTAGTTACATTATTGTCTCATATTGTATAAAATAGAAAAGGTTATTACTAAATTTAAATGAGTTGATGGAGTGGTATGATTAAGAGACGAATTATGAATGTGGATGAAGCTAAAGTTGCTTGTTTGGATAGGAATGTTTGGCGAAGGTCCGATTTCGGGATAATGGAAAAACTTTGTGCCATACCCTTTTGTGTGTATGTATGTATGTTTCGTTTTATTTACAGAACTGAAACCTTTAACAAAAAATAAACTTACCGAGTCTCTGTAGGCTCCATTAATGAAATTCTCGTATCGTTTGTATGGAAAATGTGGTCCAACAAGGAATGAAGCGGGGAAACACATAAAACCACAATATTGTATAAAACCGGGTGGTGATCGTAAACAGACTTCGCGGTTTTCTTTCGATAAGGTCTCATCTGGTTGTGTGCCATCGTACATATTAAATGAGTAGCCTATAAGTCTTAAAACTAATACACAATGCGGCATTGTCCATTTTATATCGTAATCATCGCTACTGGTAAAATAGTAACCTGTAATTTTGGCAGAAAAGAAAATTATTATGAAATATAATCTGAAAGGAAAACCATTTCATAATCTGTAGCTGGATTCCATAGCAAAATAAATAACTTATCCGATGAGTTAGATGGGGAAGAGGTATGATTGAGAGTGTTTTGTATGAGCGAATGTTTCCAAGAGGTAGGAATTTAAGAGCAGATATGATAGGCATTATGAATGCGGATCAAGCAAAAGTCTGGATAGAAAATGCCCTTTGAGTGCATAGAATGCTATTGTTTGCATTTCTAATATATCGTCTTTCTTCGGAAGTACATTGTTGTACTCGCATTGTCTGAGCATTCTATTTTTCCGATTTTGCTGCGGAATCTCGCAACTGGTATACAATTTGGTAAAAGTTTATTAAAGTCATGGTAAAATCACAGGTCGTAAAATCAATAAAGTCACAGTTCATTTATTTATCAAAATTTAAATATAGCAAATAATGAATAGGCAATTAAAATTATTATACTATAGTTGATTTTCAAAAAATAAAATAAAGCAAAAAAAATATGTATTATCTTGTAGGAGTATTTTTTATTGTACATTGAACTATTTGTTCTAAAATAAGGTTTGTTGACAAGGTTTGTTCCGACCTATTATCAAATTAGTTTAGAATCATTTGAGAACTATCTGAGGCATGTGCACTGTAGCTTTAGCTTATAATTTACCATTACTGTGCATTTTTTGTGCAGTTTCAAATGAATTCAGAACCAATCTATAGTTTGATGTAGAAAGTATGAAAAAGTAATTTTCCCTCTTCAGTACAAGCTTAAATAATAAGTTGTATATTGAAATAAATCAACTAAAAAATCGATTAGATTTATAACAAGAAATAAATATTGTTAATTTTTCTTGTATTTCAATTCCATATTTGTATTTCGAAAGAAATAATAATATGGAAAATAATCTTAAACATAAATATAATAAATAAAATAATTCAAAACAATAAGTGGATTAGTATGACAAAGTATATTTTGCGTTAGCAAAAGTTTCCATGTAAACAAGATAAAAATAGTATGTCGTGATAGAAATGTTTAGAGCATAAAATGATTGCTAGATAATTGTGACAAGAATTTTTTTTTGCCACATCTTCTAGATATCTGCTCTCGCTGTGTATTGTGTGTATTGAAACACTGTTTTAAAATTCGTGAAATTGTTTTACTTTTAAAGAAGAGTTTTATTGATATAAAAGTTAAAACAAAATATGTTGACAAAAAATAAAGTTTCATAAAGAAATGGCAAATATTTCATTAGGAAATTTTAAGAAAGAACAATGTAAAAACTAGTTTTTAGCGAAGCGTAAGATTTTAACGGTATATTGAATCATTTATGAAACTGCTGGTCATTATTTAACAATTAAAAAATTACCAAAACAATTATAAATAAAAACTGATGTTTTGGACAATAATGGAATTCGGAAAATTTTCAATATCTTGAATATTCTCTAGGCTAATAATTAATGTGGGACAGTCGTTGAATGTGGGACATTTTCAAGTAATCCAAGATGTTTAATCATTTAAAAGTTAATATTTGACAAATTAAAAAAAAAAAAAACTATTATTACATTTCAAAACATTTGTAAATGGTATATAACAATAAAATTAAAAATCACTTAAAATCAACATACGTGGTATTACAATATAGGTCGTAAAATGTCATGATAATTATTGAGTCACCATTATTGTTTCATATAATTCAAACAGTTTGTTTATTATAATTTCGAAACTTTTCGAAATTTTAATGTATTTAACAGTAATTTGAAAATGAATAAATTTAAATATATCATAAATAATAATATAATTTTAATATTAATGACAAACATAAATTTATTATAATTTCGCAAAATATTTTTCAAAACAAATAACGGTTATTTCGCAATTCTTTATATTTATAATCATAAGAGTTAATTTTTTTGTTAAGTCATTAACTTTTAAGTATGTATAATTATTTATAAAATGGAATTAGTGCGCAAAAATAAAATTAAAATAAACTTTAAACATTAGATTAAGATAGTAGGTCATATCTGATCATCATAACAGTTACATTGACCTTCTAAATACATATTTTACTTATTCATGTCAAAATGGTTATCGCTTGAAACACTTTCCCATAGTCTCAATTTCTCTTTACATCCTCCATTATTATTTTACATTTTCAGTTAAATACGTTAAACAATAAATAAATTATTATTGCTATAAATGATTCCTAACTTAATTTATTTTTTTAAATAATAATAAAAAAATATGTGGGCGAGCAGAAACAGCAATTTATTTGTTACAGAACAAATACATCTTGTGACTGAGCAAGTGGCGTGATATTTATTGACCATAATAAATTAAATTAAGTGCATAAGATTTTTTCTTACCAAGCAATAGATGTCCAAAATTGATGGCAAACGACAATTGTAATGATAAAAGTGATCCTTTTAAAATTGTAGTTATTAAATAAGTGTATAAAATTCCACTCAAAGGATGTAATATATCACATCCATAATTAAAATAGCCAATAGATAAACCACTTATAAGAAAATACAAATGTTGACTAAGTCCTTTTTGTCCATAGAGATATTTCCGATGAAAAAGTGCTAATGGGTAGCCTATAAAAAAAAGATAAATATTTATTATTAAATTAGTGACATTTTACGTAATTTCATAACGAAATAAGACTCTAATTAGATGGCCTAATTTCAAAATAAAATAAACTTAATACTAAAATAAATGTACTAATTCCTTTTGAGATAAAAATCTTAATAATTTTTCTAATTACAAAGGGAAGTAAATTAGTATTAGACAAAAACATGTGTTGACCTTTGATGTGGGAAGATTCCCAAAAATGTAACTGAAAATATTTTATTGTTTGTAATAGAATAAATGCTGCACACTTACCGAAAAATATCGATATTAATAATCGTAATGCAGGCTCTGTTGTTCCTAAGAAACTGGCCAATTTAAATAGCGGACCTGCTGCAAACACATCGCCTTCCATTTTTAAACTCTGCGTTTGACAAGATAATTTACAGACAACTATTTCATATATGTAGTGCCAACTTCTAATTATGATAATTAATTTATGTAATTTTTTATAAATACATTACAAATAATTTTGTTTTATTTAGCTAAGTAAAATTACATCTAAAAATTTGACAAGCACTCCCTAATTTATATAGAATTTTGAACAATAATTGACAATACGTGTAAATTATATGTTTATAAAGGGATGAAAAAACGTTTTGAAATATTTTCTGTCAAATATTGACAGTTTTAAATAAATAAATAAACAAATATGTTTTATATTTATACAAAATTTATCTGTTTAATAATTATATAAATAAAATTAAAGTTAAGCAGATATTTTATAGTATAAACGCTAATAGCAACTTGAAATATCTCATGTAAACAAAGTAAATGACTCGTGCCCAATGTAGCCAACTTCACTATTTTGTTTCCAAATGTCATTAATGTTTGACAGTTCATTTCTTAGTTTCGTAAAAGTTTTAAAATAATTAAATTAGTTGTAGTGAAATGACAATGTATCAAATACCGGATTATACTTCTGCTTTAGGAACGGTATCACATTTAAACAACGAAGAATTAAAAGAATTACTTAACAATGACTCACGATTTGAAGAGATGATGAAAGATTTGAAACAGGTATTTATTTGCATTTTTACCATCTTTTATTTACTTTAATTATAATGTATATTATAGTTTAGAGATCTAGAACAAGAAAGAGAAATGTTAATGGTTAGTATTAAATCACTTTCCGATTTCAATTTGGGCAGAGAACCGGATTTAGTAGAAGGTAGAGAAAAACTTCATGAAATATCTGAACAAGGCGAAGAATTGTCGCAACGCGTTCAGGAAAAGATGGAAGAATTACGTAAGAAATATTTTGTTTTTTATTGTATAATATCTTTGCTCCTTCAAGAATAATAATAATTTGTGATAAAATAATTGAAACCGATTTGTTAGGAGCAAAAACTGGGGATATGTCAAGTGATACCGCATTAGCTTTACTTCAAGCAGCTGCCGCAGAAATGGAAGAAGAATCGGAAAAAGTCGCACAACAATTTTTATCGGGCGACACAGATATAGAAGATTTTTTAACACAATTCGCCGATAGAAGAAAAATAATGCATCTCCGAAAGGTTAAAGCTGAAAAAATGTCGGAATTAATTCGACATCCGAGAAATCCCGTACCGAACTACGTAAATACACCTCCCGTTGCACTTAATACGAACTACTTTCCGAATGCAATAACTTCTAACTCTGTTCCGTATCCAACCGGTCCCATGAATATGCCATTACCCGGTTCTTATTTTCCAAATAATTACTGAAATAATAAGTTTGTAAAATTTTGGTTGTAAAAGTGCTAGTTGAAAAAAATTTTGCACGCTTCTATACGGATATAAATTTAAGTATTTCTTACAAAAAAAATAATTGAACAAATATAATTGAATTTATTATTCAAATTGAAATTAATTATTTCTACTTTTTAATTAATAGATAACGTAAAGTGATCAAATCAATTCTTGATTAGTTTTGATTCTGTGTTGTATAATTTCATAGATCTATATTTATGTAATTAGTTATTTTCATTATATTTACTGCCGCTGAATTATTATATTGAGTGTATTTGATATCGATTCTATTAAAATAAAAATTCTGAGATTTTCTAAGAAATCTTGTTGCACGTAGCAAAATCTTAGAATTATTATTTTAACAGTTCTTTATTTTTAAAAGAGGTGTATCAGAATATACCCAAATCAGTTACTAAATTAAGTTTTTTTTGTGCAATAATAATTATTGTTTTTTGCGCTAATTTATTTATTTTAAGATTCGGAAAACTATTTTAAACATTTAATATCTTTACAGAAAACCTAAACTATAGTTTCAAATCAAGTACATTTCACTTATAAGTTAATTATTATTATTTTGAATAAAACGGAAAATAAAATTTGAACTAATAATTGTTCATGGTGTCATAAACGTATTTTGTATTTTATCCATATAATAGGAAAATATTCTAGAACAGTTGTTAATTTTATTTAGTAATATTAACTATGAATCGTGTAAAATTAAATTTGTTCTTTGCCTAGAATACATTGATATTTGTTAAAAAAAATATATGCATAATTGTATATAAAAAATAAATATATTTTCAAATATTAAATAATATTATTTTTATTTGCAAGTTTTTTCCTCTTATCTAAACAATTTTTACAGAACAAATCGGTAGAAACAAAAAGAGTACAATTTATTTTGAATTCCTCGAATTATTTTTCCTAAGTGAGTCAGTGTCATAATCATTTGTAGTACTGTATGAAAAAAATAAAAATAACATAATGAAAGACAAAAACCCTATAATAACTGATTCGTTTTTTATGTCTATTTGATCACGTTCCATTTTCGCGACTTTTTCTTGATACCGGACTTTGGCACGACGTGCCCGCTCGAACGTAGAACCATAATGAGCTCGCGACCATTCATCGAAATCGTAAATCGGGGTCCTGCCCGACATATTTGGTACTGTATGCCTATCTCTACGAGATTTGTAAAATTTCGATTCTGGATGATCGTCAACTTCAGTTGGTTCTACCGTAGCATACTGATGACCAGAAGTATGCAGAAGACCTAGAAAATATCAATGAAATATTACCTAACTGTATTTCAAATATTATAAACAATTAATAGCTTACCTTTATCATATAATTTCCTAAGTTTAAAATTACCTAAAACTTCATAAGCTGCTGATATATCTTGAAACTGTCTCGAAGCATCTTCACTACCTTTATTTTTGTCCGGGTGATAGATTTTCGATAATTTATAGTACGCTGCTTTAATATCTGTTTGGGTAGCTTTCGGAGTGATTCCTAATGAATCGTAATGATTTCTAAGTAATTTATGTGCAGTTGAAAAATTAGAGGTTATAAATCTCGTTACATTTTGAAAACGATTTAGTAATAAAAACATTTTGTATATATTTGTACTGAATCACATGTCGAAATTATAAGAAATTACGGAAATTATCTTTTTAAAAATATTTTTTTTGATTATGACATTTCTATTGCAATTTTAGTTTTTTGTTTTTAGTAATATTTATTTTTGGAAGTTACATTAAAATCGAAATATGTCGTAACAATTTTGTTATATCTTTTACATTTATTATTTTAAATTAAAAATAGTACTTGAATGGAATATAAACAACGTATCTTATTAAAGAAAAATAATGTATTATTACATAATTGGTCTTTTTGTTATTATATGATTGGCAGCATTGACTGCCATTTATACGTCATTCAAAAACGCAAATTTTTAAGAAGTCACACTTATCGTTCAAATTTATTGTTTATTTTTTACAAATTTCAGACAAACCTGAAATGAAATAAGTTTTTACATAACTAAGCTATAATAGTTAATTCAACGCAAAAATTAATATATAAACTGGTTTTATGCAGGTATTTTTTCATAGAATTCCGTCTATAAATACGTATATAACCTCAATTTATTTATAGAAAATGCGACAAATTACACATTTACAAAAAATAATATTAGGAACAGGTATTTGCGGTGGCGCCCTATTGTATTATTATTTACAACCAAATAAAACAGCGTACGCTTCTTGGACAACTAGCTACACCCCATCAGCATTAGCTAAATGGGACGATAATTGGGATCAGTAAGTAGGAAAAATTTATTAAATTTTATATTAAAATTAACTTGCAATTAACTCAGTCGCAGTCCAAATAGTATAGTAAAAAGAACTAAAAGAAATAATGGATTAGATGATAATTTAATCAACGAAGAAATCGAAAAAAATAAACCAACAGTATCTAGACACATAATATTAATTCGACATGGGCAGTACAACACTAGTGGAAAAACAGATGAGGAAAGAACTTTAACGGAATTAGGTATATGGGTAATAATCAATTATGGAAAACTAAATATATATTATAAAATATATAGGTCGTAAACAAGCGGAATGGACTGCTCAAAGATTAAGACAGTTGAAGATTCCGTATACGGAACTGATCAAATCAACTATGACACGCGCACAAGAAACTGGCCAAATTATACAGGGTTCGTTACCGGCTGTACCAGTCGAAAATTGCAGTTTAATCGAAGAAGGTGCTCCCGTGCCGCCTGAACCGGCAGTTGGCCACTGGAAACCGGAATATTATGTAATGATTTTCAGATATTTACCTACTTTTTTCATAAAGATTTTCGTTAAATGCAACGATTCGTTAAAAACAAATGCACTGTTTGACAAGTAGCAATTATTTTATGAAATCTCATAATATTTGTTTGTTTTTACCAACTTTATATTAAACGAAAACTTATATGAGTACACGGATTATTCTTAAATTTATTTCGATAATTTACTTCTCTGTCTCTTTTCTCTATAAGTTAAGTGAAATTCGATGTAATTTGACAATTTCTAGCAGTTTTTCCAAGATGGTGCACGAATCGAAGCTGCATTTCGACGATATTTTCATCGGGCTGAGCCTGGTCAAGAAAAAGAAAGCTATACAATTCTAGTATGCCACGCTAATGTTATACGATATTTTGTTTGCAGGTAAGTTTACATAAAACGTTTTATATTTACATAGTTGTTAAACATAATCTTATCTTTTAATATCATTGCAAATAGAAAATTTGTTTTTCTGTGGTTTATATATCATATTCAAACATTTTATTATTAAAGTACATCACATCATACGTATTTCATTAAATTATTATTTTTCATTAACGATTCTTTTTCACAAAATATTTTTTTTTTAATAATTACATCAAAATGTAAATAAATTTTACAAAATACAAGAATAGTTGTTGTTACATGCGCGGATATTTTATAAATATACACTGTAAATACAAACACTGTGTTTGTTCGCTTATACCACTGTTCCGATCTGTTCCAATTTGTTTAAAATAGTACATACTAAAATGTACAAATAAAACACTAGTAAATACTTGAATTAAAACAACCCTAGTAACTGCGATATAAATGAGAAACAAATTTTGACGCAACAGTAAACATTGAATACAGAAGAGAGTAAATCGAACATATCTAATTTAAATGATTTCTTTCATCCAGAGCCTTACAATTTCCGCCTGAAGCCTGGCTGAGAATATCATTGAATCATGCCAGTATAACATGGCTTACAATAACACCACATGGTAGAGTGATACTAAGAACATTAGGTGATTCGGGTCACATGCCAGTCGATGGAGTTACTTATCGATAAGTTTCTATTAGTTCTTTCCTGTGCCACTAATGTTTAGTCTTTTTAGTTATCAAGGCAAAAAAATTGTTTTTATGTATTTTATAAATCTGTTTTATTATTTAATATAATGGATATTAACTAATGGAAGTATAGATTTTAATATAATTTTAGTATTTTTCTAATTTATTATTATCTTTAAATATTAGGGACTGTTATATTCAACTCCGGATAACATGTAGAATATTTTAACGTAGAATAAAATTTTACATTACATTCTATAATCAATTGTTCCACATTTTATTCGGAGTTTAAAATATCGGCCCTAGTATAAAAATTTAAGTATTAATGTTATTTTAAAAAAATACTAAACATTAATTGCAGAAACATCTAAAGAGTGATTCCCAGTAAATTGTAATTTATTCTGGTCCATAGAAAAAGAAATTTGTATTACTGTCTATATATTTAATTTTGTAAGCCTTTTTTTAGTCAGATATACTTCGGGAATAATGAAACCCAATTATTTTTTATAATTTTATTTGTTATTGAATTTTTTTAAACATATACAATTGTTAATCATCAACATTCACAGTAATTTGTTGAATTTCCTTTTTTTTTGTAACAATAATAAGATACTTATAAAAAAGCGCACATATTTATAAATATTTAATTATAAATAATAAACATTTTTTTTTTGTTACTTTTATATATTTAGGTTTGAGATAAAAATTGAAATATATTATTTCGTTCTGGCAGTGTATGTATAATAGACAAATGCACAATGAATTATGAAATATTGTAAAATAATTTCGAATATATCAAATTTCCAATCAATATTTATGGGGCAGTAAATCAAGAAAAATAAATATTGATTTTAATATTAATTAAAAAAAACAACAACAATAATGTGTGTATTTGTCCATTGTGGCATTGTGCTCGTATACATTTGTTTTTTTTTTTTAAAGTACCAGTTTTAGATCAGGTTTTAATCTATTTTAAAATAATCTAATCAGTATTTAATTATCTTTTGTAACATACTTCATATTTAAAATTTTGTTTTTGATATAATCTTCCACTCGTATATTTTTCAAGTTAAAAAATGTTACATATAGTTTAATTTTGTAATGTGCTTTTTTAAAATAAATACACATATTTTAATGTAATTTATTTGTTTATTAAATTACAAATTATGTAAAATAGATTATATTATTTGTGAATTATTAATAAATAAGTGCTATAAGTTATAATTAATATTTACAAAACAATTATGCCATATTCTTTCCTTGTTTAAAATTCGGTGGAAGATTTTACAATATTTTAAAAATGAAAATAACTATCATGTAACCATAGACCTAAGAACTGAAAAGTGTAAAATTATCTACGTACACTGTAAATAAATAATAAATTATTTAAGTAAAACATTTGTATATACAATTTTTCTTAAATTAAATATTTCCCGATTTATTTCAACTTATTCATTATTATTTAAATGATAATGTATAAAAATCTTAAAGATTATTTGATTGTTGTTTATAGTACAAATATATTTAAATCCGGATCTGCGTTTAATATATATTATGTTTTTTTTTTTGTGTGTAATACTCTTGTAATATGATTGGACCCAGGAGAAATATATAAATTTTTTTAATAATAAATCAGTTGTTTTTATTTAACTGCTAATAAAAATTGATATCACAGAATAGCAAATTTGTTTTTTCTCGCACGGCGTAAGCTTGTATAAAAATCGCTTTTTAAAGCATTTTTTTCGAAAAAAGAAAACAATTTTTATATTGAAATTAACATTGCGTATAAATTTAGAGCTAGTTTTGTTTGCTAATGTTCATTTAATAAACTCATTGATTTGCATTGCTTGTTAATGATTTTATAATACTGTGAATTTCATGATTTTTTTTTATTATAAAAATAAATTATTAATTTTTTAGTTTTAGGATCTAAAGTAAATAATAATGAAAATACCAAAAATATCAATAATAAAAATGTTGTATTTACTTTTATTTCATAATGTCAATAATATGAAACCAGAAATTATGTTGTAAAGAATTCTGCTCAAGTTCTACTCATTCAAATTTTAATGAAAATTTAAACTTTTGCTTCAATTTAATGAAATTTCAAAATTCAAATTCTTGCTTATTTTATGTAAATAGATAAAAAAACAAATTGTATTTAATAAATCCAGATTTTTGAATGAATCTACAATATTTAAATTAATAGTTCAAAAATATCGTGATCTGATTTTTATGAAATGAACATTTTCAAAACATTAAATAATTTCGTATTTCTATAAATACGTCATTCGATCGTTTCTTGTCAATTGTTTTCTGTTTTCAAATTTCGTTATATTTTTTATAATAAATTGACATTTTAAACTCGGTTTTATCCGAAGATCATGGTTTCGCTTGCAGTAATATCACTTCAATATCGATGCATTCGAGTACCGCTGCACCAACAGAACTTCTTCGCGTAGCCATTTCCTTAACTGTTGACCATTTATTTAGTTTCAAATCATACTTTTCTACCGAATTCAAACTTGATGAACCATCGTTTCCACCGATTGCGTATATGCTACCATCTATTGCTACTACTTCATGAGTTGATCTGGAATAAAAATAAACAAATAGAATTTAGAATAAATCTTTAAAAACCACACAATTAATAAATACATATTTCGAAAGCTAGGCTGGACCTTGACTGCGAAAAATTATCGATCTGATTAAAAGTTCTGATCATCTGATTGATCTGATCGTTTGATCGGTCGACCAATCGATCGATCATTCTGATATGGAAAGTATCAACTTTTACCATTAGAAATGTGAATTTAATGATTGAACAGTAAAACAATAAATACAATGTCGAACGACATAAATGTTTGAATTAAAACATGCATAGGGTGACCACCTTTCCGGTTTTTACACGGAGTTTCCAGTTTTCACTTGGAATCTCCGGTTTTTCAAGTGAATCTCCGGTCTCCGGGTTATTTATTGTAATCTCCGGACCTTTCTGTGATCGCACAGTCCTAGCCTAGATAGCGATTTAAGATTTTACAAGTAATTAATTTATCCATGTGATGATTGATTTGAAGACGTTTGTTTGTTTACCTTCTACTGTTCATGGCAGTAATAGGTTCCCAAGCATTTCTTCTAACATTAAACCTTTCACCGCTAGACATACACATTGTACCATCGTTACCCCCTATGCAATATAAAGCGCCATCTAAGGCCGCTACACCACAACTACTTCTTCGAGATGACATACTAGGAACTGGTTGCCAATGTCCTTGTCGGGGATCAAACCTATAATTAAACAGTTTTATATATTATAAGTTCTAAAGTGGTCGTGATTAATTTTTAAAGAATTTTTATCGTTCAACTAACCTTTCTACAGAGGCTTGATAATTTGTTGAATCAAAACCACCTAATGCGTATACACAATTTTCTGTAAAATAATGATAATTTTCATTAAACTTATGGTGGAGATTTGGAACAGTTCTTTAGCGTTACAGAATGTTTTGTCTATTTCTAATAAATAGAATGTTGATTCGATAAAAAAAAGATGAAACATTCTGTAACACTACAGAACTATTCAAAATTTCAGCAAAACTTTAGTTTTATTTAAAATTTAAACAAAATCTAATTACTAATATTGTTGTTTTAAATATGAAATCATTACGTTCAAAACTGACGTTTAATACGAGGGGGGTCACTCATCTAGCAAAAAATTTACAGGGATTTCCAATTTTGGCAGTGATTAGTATTTATTACCAGTATTACTAAAGTATTACGTGCAAGTACTACCAATATTACCAAAGTACTGCCAAATTGTAGTGTACTGCCTGTATTATCAATGTATTCCCGAGTGGGGACATTACCTATATAATTAACAATTTTTTCTTCTCTTATGTATTCCCTAACAAATATATGGGGATTTCCACTAGTGGGTGACCCCCTCGGTTTAATTCTAATTACATCACGATTTTCAAAGCATCATTTTCATTATTACCAGAAGTAACATCAACTTTAATTTTTAATAAACATTTCTCAACGACTCGCTTCACTCACTTTGTTTTCCATAAATAATTAATAAACCTAATAAACCCTTACCAACTACAGCAGTACGACAATATCTTCTTCTAGTATTCATAGCGGGACACGAGCACCAAACGCCAGTTAATGGATCAAATCTTTCCATACTCGCTAAACAACTGGCGCCATCGTAACCGCCACAAACATAAATTAAACCATCAAATGAAGAAATACCTAAACATGACCGTTTTGTACCCATTGGTGTTACCGTTGACCAAGTATTATTTAGTGGATTATAACATTCTACTGTTGCTAAGTCTGATGCTCCATCATAACTAGAAGCAAAAATATTTTTCATTTATAAAATTTGTAGATTAATGGTGCACAGAGCCGTGCTGAGGGTGTAGCAAGTAAGACACCTGCCTCGGCCGCAAAATTAAAATATAATGAATTAAATATTTTTATAAATATTTGCAAATTATCAAGATTCTTTTTAATATGCTGTACATCAAATATTACAATTATTATTTTTTTAATTCTCCTCAAAATCAGTTAAGTTTAGTGTTAAATAAAAACATTTTCTAATTTTTTTATTGTATATTTATCTAGAAAAATTTTGAGGGAGCAAATTTTGAGATTTGTATCAGGTGTTAAAATTTTTCAACGCGGCTCTGATGGTGCATATGAAATTTTAATGAATATATGACTTTATTTACCCTCCAACAACGTATAACATGCGGCGTAATCCAGTTACGCCACTTCTAGATCTTCGCCATAGCATTGGAGCAATTGGTGTCCATTTATCCGTGCGAGGATTATAACATTCGCATTCCGAATGAATTGCAAATAATGATCCTCCACCTAAAAAAAAAATGAATTTTCAAACATTAAAGTTAAAAATCGGAAGGTTTTTGTAAAAATTCTGATACAGTTTCTTAGATGATTTTGCTTATTTGAAAATCTGGTACAATATGTTTATTCCAAACTATTAAAACAGTTTGTTTATAATTGTTCGAGACATGCGCATTGTGTAGATTTAGCTTGTAATTTACTATATTACGCATGCTTCGCATAGTTGTAAACCAGATTTATAGTTGATAAAAATAGACCTAATAACAGAATTTTACTAAGCTTGCCCCACAAGGAAATTGTATATTGTTTGTCATATTAAAATGATCCATTAATTTAGTATTTTTGGTTAGAAATTAATCTTATAAACTTTTATAATATTACCATATATTGCATATCACAGAAAAGTCAGACAAGTAAAAAAAAAACAATATTTTAGGAGAGCAGAAAAATAAATCACACTAAATTAATTTTTGATGTGGGCCATAAAAACAGTATTTTTATTTAATATTTTATAATATTCAAATGTATCTCTGTTGCAAATAATAAAATAAATAAAAGAAAAACGTTTAAAAATTTTTGTAATAAAATTAAATTGTGCAATATTTTTTGTAATATACTATTACTATTTAATGCTACAATTCTGTGTTCATCTCGAAAGACTTGTAGCGTTACGAGATAATTTGTTTTTTTCTATTAAATTGAATTCTTCTTTTGATAGAAAAAGACAGAATATCTCGTAAAGCTTCGAGTTTTACGAGATATGCACGAAATTATAACATTAATCTAAAAAAAAAATTAAGTATTTGACAACACGCTATTGTATATTTATTCAAACACTACACTATTATTATCTTTCGAATAAACCTCAATAATCCTCCCCTAATATCAAAAATCTATTAAATCACCAATTCTCACCGAATGAATCATAAAACTCACTGCAACTTTTTGTTCCCTAATCTCATGACTCACAAACGTCAAACGCACGAAACGTGTGCAATGCTAACAACCATGGGGCTTAAAAAAACATCAATATAGCTCACCAACAGCGAACAAATAGGGCTGCGCCCCACTAGGTTTCCGTTCTGCGGTCCGTGGTGTGGAGAGTGCGCAGCGTCTTTCCGGAGCGAGATGATAACGCATCGCTTCCAGCAGGAGCTCCCTGCATTGACTATTCTCGCGAACAAGTCGTTCGCAGTCTACGCGCGTCATTAGGAAATCACGATTGACTAGGGGCAGTCGAACGTGGACCATTAACTGGAGGGAAGGCGAAGATGTTATTATTTATGTGAAAAGTTCAGAATCAGAGGTGTAATGCCTATTCGACATTTAATTGGTTTTGAACAAAAAAAAAAAAAACGGTTTAGTTCTAATACATTGAAATTAAATAATTGTAGTAAAATAATAATTTTTTCATGACATGAAATTCAGTTTGAGTAATGTAATAAATAATTTAAAAAAATAATGTTTGTCAGTAACAATGAAAAGTAATTTTTGAAAATTTAAGAAATACTAATAAGGCGAAATTATTAAAAATGTGTGACTATAGAAAATTAATTTTTATAGAACTGTAAAAAAATTGTTCTTTATTTTACTATTTTTCGTGCATAAAATATCTCTTTATGGTAGTAGTGAAAAAAAGTTAAAAAACGTTAAAAAAAGGGGTCGTTCCGTGTCATTATTTCACTCTGGCGTTATGTAAATACATACATCGAAAGAGTGTATTAAAAACAATTGATGAGTCTACTTTTTTCCAATTTGTGTAATTTATAGCAAAATAATCGTTTTCTCAATAAATAAAATTCATAAAAAATTATTAATTAAGAAAAAATATTTTGCCTATAACAATGGTAAAATATACTTATATATTTGGTTAGTTTTTTTTTATTAGTTGGTACCTCGAAATGAAATAACTAAAAATGCAGTGTAATCGTGTATATATATATATATATATATATATATATATATATATATATATATATATATATATATATATATATATATGTAAGCATCGAAAATACATCTGACAGATTTTTGAAATGCGCGCCAGAAAGTGACTAGAGTGAAGTGAGAGAGGAAACACTAGATGGCAGTAGAGTATAAGAAGATCTGTAATGTGAACGCAAGCCGATGAATAAAATAAATAATAAAGTGTATTATCCTGTTTTATTATAAAAATCCTTACAGAGAAAAATCAGAAGTGGGATTTACCGGGTTTCTGAAGGGTCAGAGCCTTGCGAAATCGATATATAGTGGCAAGTTTTCAGCCGGAAAACTTAGAATTGTGTAACAAATATTCGGTGAAAAAGCACGTGTTATCCAGTTACAAAAGTTGTGGTAATCGGACAGCACAAGAAAAAATGCCGAACGAAAATACAAGTAATAATGCTAGCAGTGAGCAAGCAATACTTATAACACCAGAAGCAATGCAAAATATAATATCAAGTGCTATAACCGCAGCATTAGCACACATAAACATTAATGAACAACGTGGACAAAGAATGCCATTGTCAGAAATTTCTACGCAAATTCCAGCATTTAGTGGAAGTCATGATGAGGATATAGATAATTGGTTGTCGAGGGTAGACATCATTCAACTAAATCATCGATTGGAAGACACTACTGTACTGTTAATTGCAACAAACAAGCTAACGAAGAGAGCCAGAGAGTGGTACGATTCACAAGCAAACTTAGCACAGCTTCCATGGCAAGAATTGAAAACTAAATTAAAAGCAACTTTTAAATCAAATACCGATCGTTTAACACTTTTTGACAACATGCAAGCTAGAAAGTGGAAGCAGGGAGAACGAATCGAAGACTATTATTACGACAAAATGAAAATGTTAAATAAACTAAACGTGACTAGTGAAGATGCTATCTTACACATTATTCGTGGGATTGATAATTTGGTATTAAGAATTCAATTAAAAGGGCAAAAACTTCAAACACCTGAAGAACTGCTCGAAAATATGAAATCGTACGCTGATGAATTACCTCAAAGTACAAGTACTTATCACTTAAATAGACGTGAAAATAAACAGTTCCAGAGTGGAAACAACCGTCCGAAGAATATCAATAAACCAAACATACAGTGTTTTAACTGCAAAAAAACGGGGCATTACGCGTCAACATGTCCGGAAGCTAAACGTAGCAACAATTGCTTCAAATGCGGCGACATTGGTCATCAAGTAAAAGATTGTCCGAAGAGAAACGCAAGTATAAATTTAACTCAACCAATATCAAAACATATGTCTAATATCCAAATAAAGTTAAGCGGTAATACTTATAATGCGCTCGTAGACAGCGGAAGCATTACGAATGTGATGCGAGAAGAGATTGCTGAAGATTGTCGATTAAAATACGAAGAAAGTAATCAAATTTACACCGGTTTTGGAATGACCGACGTTCAAAGCAAGGGAAAAGTACGAACACAAATAAAAATAGGAAACGATAAATACGACATCAACTTTATCGTTATACCCAATTACGCAATATCACAAGACATTATTTTGGGTGAACCATTCTTTAATGATGCAAATGTTACATTCGGTCCAAGTGGAATGAATATTTCTAAAGTCAAATCCGAAACACCATCGGAAGTAAACGAGATTCTGCAAATCGAAGTACAGCAAACTAGCCCAGACTATAATGTAAACCCGAACTTCAGTATGGCGCAGAAACATCAACTGGAACATATGGTAAGCCAGTACCAACAAAATTTATTAATTAAACCTGTTCTAGACAACGAGGACGTGGAGATGAAAATTCGACTGAGGAGCGAGACACCGATCGTTCATCGACCGAGACGTTTGGCACAGAACGAGTTGAAGCAAGTGCAAGAAATCGTCGATGATCTCCAGGAACGAGGTATCATTCGTCCAAGCAAGTCAGAATACTGCAGTCCAATTGTGTTAACAAGAAAGAAAAATGGTGAAGTTAGAATGTGTGTGGACTATCGAGCTTTAAATGCTATTACGGTAAAAGATCAATTTCCATTACCATTAATAGACGACTTTATAGATAAACTAAGAGATAAAAAGTTTTTTACTTTATTAGATTTAAAAAATGGTTTTAATCATATACGCATGGCAGAAAACTCTGTAAAATATACATCTTTTGTGACACCATTTGGTCAGTTTGAATATTTATATATGCCATATGGTTTGAGCAATGGTCCAGGAACATTCCAAAGATACATAAATAACGTATTTTCAGAATTTATAAGAAACAACGATATTCAAATTTATATTGATGATATAATGATAGCAACAAAAAGTGTAAAAGAAAATTTTGAAATCTTGGAACGTGTCCTTGATACTTGCAAAAGTAATTGTTTAAAATTAAGACTTGATAAATGTCAATTTGGTGTGACACGTATAGAATATTTAGGTTATGATATTAGTTTTAATTGTATACAACCAAATATAGGTAAAATCAAATCTGTAATTAAATATCCAGAGCCAAAGACGATACATGATGTACATAGCTTTCTAGGATTGAGCGGGTATTTTCGTAGATTTATTAAAGATTACGCAAGAGTTGCAAAACCTCTTAGCGATTTGTTACGTAAAAGTACGGGATTTAAATTCGGAAAGATAGAACGAGATTGTTTCGAATTGTTAAAGCTGAAGTTAAGTACTAAACCGATTCTTTCTATTTATAATCCAATCGCTAAAACGCAATTATTTACAGACGCGAGTAGTAAAGGTTTCGGAGCGATTTTAATGCAAACGGATGAAACTGATAAATACCATCCGGTATATTATTTCAGCGCGAAAACATCGGAAGACGAAGCCAAATATCATAGTTTCGAACTCGAAACTCTGGCAATAGTAAAAGCACTTCATAAATTTCGTACATATTTGCTAGGTATTGATTTTACAATCATCACTGACTGTAATGCATTAAAACAGACACTTTCAAAGCGAGAAATATGTCCGCGTATTAATCGTTGGTCATTAGTTCTCCAAGAATTTAGTTATACGTTAGAACACAGAAAGTCCGAATTGATGAAACATGTAGATGCTCTTAGTCGGTATCCGGTTCAATTAATTCAATATGATTTGCTTGAATCACTTAAAAGGGAACAAGGTAATGATCCCGATATTCAAAATATTATTAATAAAGTTAACGCAAAAAAATTACCTGAAAGAAACGATTATGACATTTTAAACGGTTTACTGTTTCGTAAAGTTTCGCGAAATCTACTAGTAGTTCCGCGAAATATGCGCAGGAATATAGTAAACGAATACCATGATAATAACACGCATGTAGGTCATGAGAAAACGTTGGCAGCAATTCGCGATTATTATTGGTTCAGAGGTATGAATAAATACGTTAAACAATACATAAAAAATTGTTTGATCTGCATTCAATATAACAATAAATTGAAAAAAGATGGTTATATGAACATACCAGATCACGGTGATCGACCATTTAAAATTTTACACATCGATCATATAGGGCCATTGGAAAAAACAAAATCCGGTTCCAAATTTATATTAATTATAATAGACTCGTTTTCGAAATTTGTATTTTTACGAACTGCAAAGCAAACCGATAGTAACAGTGTGATGAAGTCGTTAACCGAAATCTTTTCGACTTTCGGAAATCCAAATATTATTATTAGCGATCGAGACACGGCCTTCACCTCAGCTAAATTCGAAGATTTTTGTTCGCAACGAAAAATTAAACACGTAAAAATAGCCGTAAGTACACCGCGAGCTAACGGTCAGGTAGAACGGTACGTTCGAGTTACCAAGAATGCTTTAGCGAAATGCGCGACTTCGGAAAATTGGAATGAATCTCTAGAACTAATTCAGCTTAGTATTAACAATACCGTTCAGAAATCTGTTGGTGCCTCTCCTAGTAAGTTATTATTAGGGATTGATTTGAATTACTTAATAGATCAAGACATAAAATATTTAGTCAATCAGGTAAATGATTGTGAACCTGTGAATTTTGAGATGTTGAGACAGACTGCTATGGATAAAATGAAACAATCACAAAACTATAATAAAAATGTTTTTGATCAAAAGCGGAAACCTGCTGTTAGTTATAAAGTTGGTGATTACGTAGTTATAAAAAGACCACAAATATTATCAAGGGGTAGTACTGTCTTTGCACCAAAATTTAAGGGGCCATATATTGTTACTAAAGTCTTAGAACGCGACAGATATGTAGTTGAAGATATACCTGGATTTCAATATACTCAACGTTTTTATACAAGTATCTGTTCAGCTGAAAATATGAAACTATGGCCGCGTGAAGAAAATGATGTTATGAACACCAATTCTGATGTCGAGGACGACGATCCGGTCAGAATAGCCGAAGCTGTAAGCATCGAAAATACATCTGACAGATTTTTGAAATGCGCGCCAGAAAGTGACTAGAGTGAAGTGAGAGAGGAAACACTAGATGGCAGTAGAGTATAAGAAGATCTGTAATGTGAACGCAAGCCGATGAATAAAATAAATAATAAAGTGTATTATCCTGTTTTATTATAAAAATCCTTACATATATATATATATAATTATATATACATGATTACATTTGTGTACAATTTTCTTGTGCGATTTTGTTACGCAACAAAACCTCCACATAAAATTGCAATTATTATTAAAATAAAACGGCTTTAGACTTAAGTTATGTATAAATATTTATTAATAATCGATATTTCGACGAACTCAACGTCCATCTTTATCAAGCAAACTGATACAAATAACATTTACAGTAAATAACAGAACATAGATACAAGTTACTAGGTAACAAAATAGTAACCAGATCATAAATTTTAAAATTTATTTTATATAATGAGTTCTGAAAGATTTTTTACTATGTTAATTATTTTGAACTTACAGAGAAAACAATGTTTATAGGTTTCTATAACATAAAGTTTATCTAGATTCTAGAATATTAGTTAAACTACTTTTTAAACATTAAATTAACTTTTTGTAAATTTATTTGATTTTTTTTATTGTTAATATCAGAAACGAATATACATATATGTACAATACTTATTGACATAAAGAGAGGTGAATGACCGAGTAATATATAGTATAAAGTTATAAAATTACGTCGCACTAAAGTAAACAAGTAAATAATAGTCTTCTTTTACTATTTTTACAAATGCAAAATCAATTAAATGTTATATGTATACGTATACTAAAGCTATATACTCTTCTTCAAACCAATTTATTTTTACTATCATTATAATTTACTCGCATCGCATTAAATATGAATATGGCAATAACCTGCGGTAAATTAAGTTTAATAATGAATAAGTTCTGTTATTTACTATCAACTTGGTGTTTAATTTACTAATGTATTGTATTTTTGGCAGGCTTTGGGTGGAGTTACTTTGTTTACATTTGTACAGTTGGTTCGGTTGAGTGATTAAAGAAATTAACGCACTGCTATTTTAATTAATAATAATAATTACTCGATTATTAATTTTAAATGGATGCTAATTTTATGATATATTAATAATTGAAATTTTACCTATGAAATTTTATATTTTTACCTATAGAAAAATCAATCATTTACCTATTTATAATTAAAAAATGATCTATAGTAAAAAAAAACCTAAACCAACCTACTAACCTAACCTACCCTAAATAGCCAATTACGTAAAATTTATAGATCGATAATTATATCAGTAAGTATTTGATTATTTCCATAGATCGATAATTATTTTCATAGGTCGATAAATATTTCTATAGATCACTAATTAATTCTATAGGTCAAAAATTAAAACCATAGATTTATTATTTAATACATAGGTAAACTATTATTTTCATAGGTACTATTCAGTAGATCATATGTTTTTTTTCATAGGTCAAATATTTTTATCCATTTTAAATTTACATTGTAAAATGGAAATTTCAAGGGAGTAAAATATTTTTGAATTATGAAATTTCATATAAATTTCGATTTTCATTCAACGTAAACACATATTTTTAAAATGCCATTAAAATAATATTAGTTTGGTAGTTTTTAAAAGTACATAAAATTTTATTAAATCTTGGATGCATCAAATCATTACAAAATAGATAAGAGTTACAATCGAAACATATGTTTATATATAAAAATTCTACGTCATATTCTGAATTTAATAATTGAAAATTAAATAAAAATGACCGAAAATTTATGTTAATTTATGTTTTGTGTTAAGAAAAACTTTTAAATGTATGGGTATGTTCGGTTCACATCTGTAAGACCTGTAGTGATACAGAATGTTTTGTTTTTTTCTAGTAAATTGAATTCTTTTATTGATAGAAAAAGACAAAATAATCTGTAATGCTATAGGTCTTACAGATTTGAACAGAATAGACCTATTAATATTTTTTGTTTTTTAAATAATGTATCCTTGTGAATATATTTCAATATATGTAAAAGTTAAGTTACCTGTGAAATATACTGTTGTCGCTCAGATAAGTCATGTTTTACCCAATTTAGTACTGCTGTAAATACATCTTCTTCGGATGATATATTTAATTGACTATTTGATATTAATTCTTCAACCTGAAACAAAAAATACATTCAAATTTGACACAATTTACGTATAAATAAATCGAAACTTAAATATTATAGATAACTTTTTATTAAAAATAAAATTATTGAATGGGAAAAGTGTTATTTAAATATACAGAAAATAAAGTAAAAAACTTTTTAGAACTCATAATAAAAGAAAAAAATCTTTAGGTTTTAATTCTGTTTATTTTGATTATAAATCGACGTTTCGATTTATTACGCATGAACCGTCTGATACAGAAAAATTAACGGAAATAAAAAGAACTATACGGATTTTTGGAAGAAAGGAAAATATATAGCTAATTTTTTATCTTTCTGCTGTTCCACAAAATTTATGCAAAGAAAATTAGTGTAACATCATAAATATTCGTATCATTTTTCTTAATTTTTTTTCTACTCAGTTATTTTATATATCCTTATATTAACAATTTTTTTTTTAAATGTATGGGCTTATTCTGTTCACATATGTAGCGTTACAGGATTTTTTAATAAAAGATTTCATTGAACAGAAAAAAAACAAACGGTTCTGTTAGGATATAGGTCTTATTAGATGTGATCCATGATATACATAGTATAATATAATCTTGAGGCTTTCATGGCCGATATCCATCGAATTTATAGAATTTTCTGGGTTGGTATACCATATTTCGATCTAATCTCGTCGCACACGTTTCGCCATACATCGTAGCCACACCAGCTCAGAAAATATTTATTATTTGATATTTATTTGCATGTAATATTTTAATAATTTTATTTTTAATTAAGTTTTATAACATCGTAAATTAGAATATTTACAATGTAAGGTAGGATAATTTTGCTGAAATTTATACGACTTTAAGAAGACGGAAATATAATGTTACGTCTAGACGTAAATGCTAAAAAGAGATAATAATGAAAGCATATTTACTGTTCTTTATGTAGTAATATTTGTCAGAACCCAGTAATATAAATACTATCAGAGTTTTATGTATATCTTTATTATAATTTATTACTCTTTTAATACGTGTTATTAAAAAAACAAAATTATAACTCTACAACAAATTTTGACTTCAAAATGGTATTTTGTCTGTAAAGCAATTTTAAAATTTGGGATGATAAATGTGATTAAATACCAAAATGAAATTCGGCTTTTACGAGTAAAAATATAATGGAAGTTATCTGGATTAGTCACACATTCTATCAAAAGATAGCTTAGCTAATAACTTTAAATAACTTATTGGTTTATAAGAAACACTAAATATCTGTTGTGTATACATTCAACTAATTATAAATAAAAACTGTTATTTACTATCTACATGTGGTTACATATTACATATATACACCTAGACCTCGCTTTGCGTCGTTTCGTTTTGCGTTTTTTCGAAGTTGCGTCGCTGCTGAATTAGTACCAATTTTCACTGTGCGTCGTTAGATTTTCGAAGTTGCGTTGTTTTGGGTTCGAGTCTAATTTTTTTGCTATAGAAAATGCTATAGAAAATCATAATTCACTTTGCGTCGTTTCAATTTGCGTCGTGTTTTTCTGGAACGTAACCACGACGCAAAGTGAGGTCTAGGTGTATATATATATATATATATATATATATATATATATATATATATATATATATATATATATACTGGGTGTCCGAAAAGTTTGGACTGGGTCAAATATCTCGTTGTGGATTTAGTTGAGCATTTAAACTGTTCAGTATCATTTTTATTTCAATCATTTTTTTCGTCCCCTGTGGAGGGGTGGCGAGGGTTGGATGTGAAATTTTGGGGCCATACACAGAATTTGTCAAGGAATCCAAAAATGAAAAAAAAATTGGGGGTTTCCATTTAAAATTTTAAAACTATCCTTACGCTCACCCCCTTAGGAGGGGTGGGGGTGGTTTTTTACAACAGAATTCGGTAGATAATTGTGTCAAAAACAACGTTCCTTTGCAATCGTGTTAATCCAACCTTTCGTTCTCGAGATATTTGACCCAGTCCAAACTTTTCGGACACCCAGTATACATATTACAGACACCAGTATATCACAACTTACATAAATCTAAACTAACAATAAGATATGACCTATACCTCTAGATTTTTAATTTTTAAATTAGTTTTAAGTAACATGGTAAAAAATCTTTCAGAACTCATTATATTAAATTGAAATTGCTTTAGGTTCAAGTTTTGTATTAAAATTTATTTATAATTAACGTTTCGACGAAACTCAACGCTCGTTGAGTTTTCCTGATGAAGACGTACGTTGAGTTCGTCGAAATGTCGATTATTAATAAATATTAATACAGAACTATAATCTAAAGCTGTTTTTATTTTAAAGAAATATGAACAAAATCTTAATAAAATTCAAACAATAATAAATAAGAAATAATATATATATAAATTCTTCTGCAATTAACAAGTTTGAAATGGTATTATAGTATGTATTGTATATTTTTAACCAATAACTGACATGTTTTAATTTAATGTTTTTTTTGTTTATTCGGGATATTAAAATTTGCTGGTTTTTAATTTAGTGTATATCAAATATTTGTTCTGTAAAGACAATCCGGTGTTTTTAAAAACTTGGTATTTACAACGAGTTATTTTCATAAAAATAGTTTATTTCATTACGATAAAAGTTGAAATATAGCAATTCAAACTTATTTAAAAATTTAAAAAAAAAAAAAATAAACACTATTCTTTGTATGACCTTTTTTTTAAAAATAAAAATGCTACAAATTTTATTTATAAACTACAGTTTACATTAGTGATTAAAAATTTTGATCGTCATTTAATTTAGTGTCTTTTTTGCAACATCAGCAAGTGTATTTTTTGACATTTTCTCCTACCTCGTATTTTTGGTAAGTATCAATTGAACATCAGATAGTGCATAGGCGTCCGCAAAGGGCGCAAAGTAAAGGCTGATCAAATTAAATATATATCAAATATTTGTTACATATAAATAACTTATTTAAAGGCCACTTTAGACGGCAATAATTTGTTAATAATTTATGAATAACTATTCGAAATAAATTTAAATTGCCAGTCAGCTGTTGAAGCTATTTTTTTATTGTCAGTGCATAACAGTGGTAGATGACATGAATGCGTATGTCCTTACAAATTTGTCTCAAATATTTAGTGAAAATACATAAATCAATCCCAAATATTTATTTATGATTTATTTCTAGTAGTTATCTATAAATTATTGTCGTCTAAATTGGGCTTTAAGAAATCATGTCTTACATACATATCAGTATTTATTTATAGTCTAAAACTTCTTTCATATATTTTTTATAGTTTTTAAATTAGGTACACTGCAATGATATGTAGTTATTGGAAAACAGAAAAAGAGAAAAATAATTTTATAACATAATATAAAATTTGAGATTCAGGTTAAATGAAAGTTTTGGTCTGTTCTTTGGAAACGATATATATTTTATTACATGTCACATTTATTTATGGGTCACTAAATATTTTTTATGGGCCACATTTTTGATGTACATAAACTTATTGCCTTCTGGAAATGAAACTTGCTTGTTAATGATATATTGCAGTTCTATTTTTGTATTATTGAATTTTATATAAAGTCCGTCTAAAAAAGCATATTGTTTTTTTTAATATTTAGCTTTATATTTTAAATATGTGAAAATATAGCATATGGAGGAAACTAATTTTGGAATAGCGGAAAGAGTTTGTTGCTCATCCTCTTAGGTACATGGCGTAATTGCGTATGTATAAATACAAAAAAAAAATGTTGAATATTTCGTGTTGTAAACATGATAATTTTTTCTTAAATATTTTAATTTTTTTATTATTACGTTTATATTTTTTCCAATAAAATATATTTTAATTTAATGAAATGTATTTTTATTTTTCAGAAATGGAATGGCAGAGAAAATGTACTTAGGAAACTTAAAGAAAGGTAAGATATCTTGTAACATTTTTATTAAGTTATTTGGCCTTTCAAATGATTATTCATTGGAATTTTTTGATAAAATTTAATTTTTATTCTCAATTTTGAACTCAGTAAACAAAAATTATTTATCTTTTTTTGTATTTTATAACATAATGTTTATCTTAATTTAAATTTCAAAATGAAAACATAACATACGGCAACGCTGCTCTATAAACTGATCAGACCATTAGCCATTAAAATATTATTAGTTTGGTAGATTTTAGTTCATAAAATTGGATTAAATCTTAGATGCATTAAATTATTACAAAATTGATAACAGTTATACGCGAAACATATATTTATCTATAAAAATTCTATGTCATATTCTAAGTTTAATAATAATTACTTGATTGATTGATTTGAAAATTAAATAAAAAAAACCAAAATTTTTTACATAAACAATTATGAATGTATTGGCAGGTATAATTCTAAATACGGCAACTTTATCTAGACGATTTTACAATAGATTATAAGTAAATTAATCTAGATTAGATAATAGATATAAAATTTTAAATTTATCTAAGTAAGATAAAAGATAAGTATTTTTATTCAGATAAATAATTCCAACACTGTATATTATACTTTGGTATAACTAATTATAATATTGCAATTTTTTAATCAGTGTAGTAATTAAACTATTGCTTAATTGCAATGTGACAATTCCAACCGCATAATTACAAATCAATCAAGCAGAAAACATAATTACACATCCAGCTAGCTAGCAAATAAGCCCATTCAATTGCAGTAAATTTTAATCAAACTTTGTATTAAAACTTTAATGCCACATCCTTCACAAATTCCGTAAGGACTATTTGACCATGGCTATCAGATAAGAAAGTCGCCCTTAAATGTATCGATCGTTCGTGTCGCGACTCTTTTCGTAGCTCGTGGCGCTCTTTTTTTTTACGGCCGTAACATTTTTTCTAGGCCACGGCTCATTCAAGTAACATTGGCCGATGTGTTTTATTATCTCATAAAATATACAAACACACACATCTCCAATGGGTTTTGCTTAAAGTTTTACGCGGATGAAAAACTTCTGACCTATATCGCAACTGTTTTTCATCTTTGAGTATTATTAAAAATTGGCGATGATTCATAGGTAATAAATTTGATGATGTTTGTTCGTACGAAAGTATGAGAAGAAATGAAAATGTATAGTTTGTGTTATGGATGTAAATATAAGTTGAATTGTGTTAAGAATGTAATTTAAATGATGTAATAATATGAGTAAGTCAAAGAAATAGAAATATATTTGTGAATAAAAATATGAATTTTAATTTATAGATTTCTCTTACAGATCTGTCTTTTTATTTTGTTGAACAGGGTAATTGGTTTCACAAAAACAGCGCGTATATAAAAATAAAAATCAAATTTTAAAAATAGAGATATGTTCCATATTGTGCAACAATTTTATATAATGGTAATGAGGGTAGTTAACATAATTTGAAGTTGTTTTAAAATAGAGCCATGAGAGTAATGCTGCCTACCACTCGCCACTTCAAGATATTTCTTGGAAATATTTGGAAGTGTTTTAGATTTTTGTTGTACCTTTTGTAAAAGTCACAATTTAGTTTTGGTAAAATTTGTATTTGTTTTTTCGTTTTAGTTAAGTCACACTTTATTTCACGCTTAGAGTACCAGAGGCCTTTTGTTCGCTTTATTTATTAAATTCGCTTATTCGTTTATTAGTATAGTTTAGTTTTTAGATCGTTTAAAGTTTATATTTGTAATTTATATTTTTTTTTTTGTATTTTTCGTGTATAATTTATGTCGTTAACTTATTATTTAATTAAAGTTTAAATAATAGAAAAATTAATGAAATTGCCTGGTTACTACTTTTTATACACGCTCCCTTACGTTTTTAAATATACGCAAACCGCGTCTCGTGCTAATTTTATTCAATACAAATCTGAATATTTTTTTATATTAAATCTTAATCAATTAGGGTTCATGATATATTCAACTGCCTTCTACAGCACGCAACAAAATTATTTACTTTTATTTCCTAATATTTCAAAAAAAAATCTATTTTACTTTTTGAGAAGTATCGAATAACATGCGAAACAATCTTTTAATAAAATTAATCTCTTTTATACATTTTTTTCTTTTCCCCTTTTCGTTTTTCCTTTTTCAATCTGTTTAAATCTTATTCTATATTTCTATTAATCTATTATCTGACGACACTCGTTTGTTTGTTTTTATACAGAAAAACTTTTCTTTAAGAAATCTTGATAAAAATAAAACGGTTTTAGGTTGCAGCTCTGTATGTGGACGTATTCAACGTACGTCTTCATTAGGAAAAATGATACAAATGATATTTACAGTAAATAAACAGTAGATTGATAAGAGAAGCAATAGAAATTTATAAAAAAAAAAGATAATATTAATCAGTGTGAAGGCACTAAAATTTGGCTTCCTTTAATTAAAAACTTATAAATTTTATGATCTAGTTACTTATTTTGTTACCTAGTAACTTGTTTCTATGTTCTGTTTGTTTACTGTATATGCCATTTGTATTATTTTTTCTGATAAAGATATATGTTGAGTACGTCAAAACGTGGGTTATTAATAAATATTAATACAGAACTATATTCTAAAGCCGTTTTATTTTATTTATTACGTTCTGTCTTATTGTGTTCCTGTATTTTTGATTTGTTTACTAGTATCATTTATTATACATTTAAAATAATAACAGTTTAGTTTTTTCACTACTAAATATTTATCTTGTTCTCAAACTGAGAAATTAATTTTCTTTTTCTAAACCGATAATAAAAACAATTGATATTTGTTACTTTTTGAACTTGATTCGGAAGACATTTTTGTTACTTAATAACATTATCTAGTTACTTCATATTATTAGTTAAACTATAAATACTGCACACAGAGATTAATTAATAAATAGTAAGAGAGAACTACAACCTAAAGCTGTTTTATTTTAATGTAATAAGTTTGAAAGATTTTTTTACCATGTTAATCTTGATAAAGTTTTATGAAGTATAATAACAGAACAATGTTGTTGCGATTGTACAGAAATTATAATAAAAAACTTACCTCTTGAATTGGAAGTAATAAGAATTCCTCTGTGTTCACGACTTGTTGGAAATTTTGTAAGGCGTAGCAGTGAGATCTTGAATGGAGTTCTTTGCAGGAATGTGTATCTACAAACAGAAAACAAAGTTTTTGGTTTTTATTTCTTGAATAATAATTTGTATACATATTAAAACGGTTTGGTTAGTAAATGTTATTGGAAGCTCACATTTTTTTTGAGTACTATATCTTTATAGACTTAAATTATTTTTGCATATCATTTGTGAAATATAGAAATACGTGTTATATAAGTAACTTATAAATTGTTTTTGAAATGAAAGTGAGAATTAATATAATTTAGATTTAAGATTAATATAAAATTACATGAAACACTTAATCACTTCTTAACTATCATGATGTAAAATTCGAAGATACTGTAATAATTGTTAAACTAATCAATATTAGCAGCAGATTGATAAGAGAAGCAATAGAAATTTATAAAGAAAGAGATAACATCAATCACTATTTGGCTTCCTTTAATTAATAATTTATAAAATTTTATGATCTAATTACTTATTTTGTTACCTAGTAACTTGTTTTTGTGTTCTATTTATTTACTATAAATGTCATTTGTATCTTTTTTCTGATAAAGAAGTACGTTGAGTTTGTCGAAACGTCAATAATTATTAAATATTAACACAGAACTATAACCTGAAACCGTTTTATTTTAGAGTAATTTTATGTTTTATAAAATTCTTATTTTGAGTATTTTTTTAAAATTTTAAATATAAATTTCTAGTCGAGAAAATATTAAAGATTTTTAGACAAGGAAAAAATATTTAGAATTAAAGTATTATCGACAAAAAAACTTTTTATCGTACTAGCTATTTTTTTTTTCAGTTTAAGCTAAATTTTAGTCATCCACCCCTGCTTTATCGAGAATTTGAATATGTATCTATTTTCGATTTCAACTTACTTGGCGTTGGGATTATTAAGTGGAACACTTTGTATAATGAGAAAACTAGTGAAAAAAGTAGATATTTATTTTAATTTTCAATATAAAAGTTCTAATGCAAAAGTTTAAAAAACTAATAAGATATTTCGATAAAAACGAAGTACGTGTATTACAATAATTATTACGATTAAACAATTACAAAACAGCAATGAAAACAGTTATCAATGAAAATGAAACTCGCTTATTACACGACAAATATATAAGCTCGATATTCTAATTATGACATCAATTATTCTATTCAAACCAACCGTGTCAAGGACTGGTAATTAATTTTGAATTTTAATGCAAAAATTATTTCAATATTTCAAAGACAACCGTAGTGCTCCAGTGATCTGTTTTTAAAACGTACGTATATAATCTCTTTTTAAACGTAAAATTTATTGCGAAAGAAATGAAACAAAATTACTATTATTATTATCACTTTAAGCTAAATTTATCTTAAAAGATTTTTTAAATAATATTTTTGGCCTTGTTTCAATTAAATGAATTTATTTTTATATTTGATGATTTCTATTAAAGTTAGTTACTGCCAGATTCCTAATAAAATATAATAGTTATAGGAGAATTATTGTGAGTTGTTGCTGCTTATGCTGGTATTCTATATTATAGAATGTTTTATAACCTATAATTAATTTTGATTTTTTGAAAATTAATTATGATAATTGTTAATAATTTTTCTATGTAGTCACCTAACAAATATTAAAAAAAAATAGTAAAACAAAGTTACAGTTTGATAAAAAATATATATACATTATTTTACACAGTTTTATTTTATAAAACTAACCGGTTTTAATTATATAAACAACCGGTTAAGAAACGAAAACCGATATTAAAATATAGTTATCAATACTTGTTAACCGTTAACCAATGGTTTTTATCGGTTACATGATAATGCAATTAGTGTAACTACCAGTGTGGAGAATTTAAAAGTTAATTACTTATAATTTATTTCAAATTTAAAAGCTTCATAATATAAATTGATGTGTTTTTTGTTGATTTTCAATAGTAACTTTATATGTATTTTTATTGAAAAAGTAGCTATTAGTCAAATATGTTTCCTTTATCTCCATAGATTCATTCAAAAACTGAACAAACAAATATCCTTTCATAAAAAAGGCTAGCGAACTGAAGCTTCATGAATAACAATGAACTCCAATGTGTCAACGTTTGACAGCGACAGTTTGTCAATCAATACATCACTGTCGTGTCTTTTGTTTTGTTTGCTCAAATTGTCACTTTGCGTGTAAAAAAAACCAACAACCATGTGTTGATAGTTTCGTGACTAACATTCGACAAAAAAGTATGTGTTAAGTCTCAACGTCTTATTTATTTAATATTTATGTCTTACGAATTATTAAAAAGATTAATCATAATTTTTTGAACATTTTAAAAGAACTTTTCATAACTTACTATATTAAAATGTTTTAGGTTAATGTTCTATAATATTTTATTGAAATTCGACGTAATAGGTACTTGAACTAAAACACAGTTCTTAAAAACTTTTTAAAGTTTACACAAAATAAATGCTAATTTCCTAATTAACACCATCCATCGGTTGAATCTTTAATTCAAGGCGTAAATTAAAATCTGTTTCGCGAAGTTTAGTTTAGCAAATAAGACTTTTAGCTCCAACTACATCAAACTGATTTATCTCACTTATGTGTCAGGAAAACTTTCCAAAAAAAAAACAAACAAGGGGGCAAGTTAAAATTTCATTTATTTTCTATCAGTGACAAATTGCTTCAGCAACAACTTCGTAGTTATAATCGTGATAAAAATCGTAGGAAACCGTTTCCTACTTGTAACAGCTGTTCCAACACGTACACACAGTCACAAATACACGTACAGGGTGTTCAACCCTTAGCGCGCTGCGCGTATGAGTAATGAGACGGCCGCATGGGTCCTCTCTTTTGCGTCAGCACGAGCCAAAAATCGATATCGTATGTCATTGACCCTGAGCCTAAATGGCATGACACTAGAACGCAAATATTTATAGTCCTTTTTGCAAGCTTAAAGGACGCAACCATCTATAATAATTTATTTTAGCAATATTTGACTTTCATTAAGATCAAGGATTGGGAAATAGATGTACGAAGGGTTGACGCGAATCTGGGTTGTTTGATTTGAGTTTTCTCTGGTTTTATTTTGGTTGAATAATTTGTTTAGTCGTGATTATTCGATGCATTTCTAGGTTAATTGATTATCGATTTATTTGTCTCTTGTAGCCACGATAGGTAAAGGATATTTTATAAAAAAGGCTTTTAGATATTCTTTGCACATTTTGCAATAAACTCAGTATCGACTTTATATAGTGTCCGACATCATGTGTTTGTATTATTTGTTTTTTGAAAATTATTATTACGGGACTTTTTGGTGCTTATTTAAAAACTGAAAATACACTAGCCGGAAGTACTAATATCACTTTTGGTATAATCAGCAATTATTAAAAAAAAATAGGTTAACTTACTTTATTTGTAAAAATTTTGAAAAAAGTAACTTTTAATTAATGTATTTTTTATGAAATCGACAGTTAGTTTTATCAAAATCGCCATTTTGACGTACTCTACGTACATCATCGTCAGGAAGAATGATACAAATGACATTTATACGATAAATAAACAGAACATAGAAACAGGTTATTAGTTTGTTTAATTTTATTGTATTTTGTTTAGTAATATCAGTACTCTGGTTAGTGCATTTTTAATTTTTAGATAAACATCAAAAAGTCCTGTGATAATAATTTTCCAAAAACAAATAATAAAGAAATTTGCTTTTTTTTTTGGCAGAAATTGTATATAGTATAAAGAAAATGTATAAACTTACATAATATGAGTATTTAAAAAAAGTTTATTTTTTGAGTTTTAAGATATAGTGGTCTTATTATTTATATCGAGTATATTTTAACATAAAATTAATAAATATACGTTCCAGTAATGATTCAGTGACACATCTTTTTATTTGTTGGAAAAGAAATGAATTGATTATTAATAATAAAATATTTATGTATTTTAATGAAGATATAATACGAAAAAAGTCATGTTATGTAGCTATTAATCATTTTACAAAACGAAAAAATGACAAATATAATTAGTAATGAAAACCAAAATTGATTTAAGTTCATATCAAATTATATTTTGTTTATATTGCTTGACAAGTAATTAATTTTATTTACACGTGTACCTATTAGGTTTTAATTAGGTTTTAATATACTCTATGGATAATTTATATTTATATTATATTATATTTAATTTTTTTTTAAGTTTATAGCATAATTTTTTTACTGTTTATTTTAAAATATATATTTTAAGTCAATAATGATTGGTGTTTTTTTTTATTTATTATTATTGTCAAAGGGATATTGTTATTAAAAACTTGGATTACATTAAGCGATGATATAAATATTATAATCATTATATTTCACTTAAATGTCATGAAAAAATAACATTAAAAAACATTGACATGTCAGGCGACCAGCATAACATCCGTGTATCAACAATCACCGTCTAATAATGTTTTCATAATCATCTGATCGTTCGCGATAAATAAAAATGATACGTTTCTAATTCTGGGGCCTATAATTACAATATCTACCTACACGAAGGCGCTAAAGACTTCTGGTTCTGATGATGATCTCACAGGTCGTTGTCGTATAATGATCACAAAATTAGAAATTAGAATAATGGAGGTCGTGAACTTTATTATTATATAGTATTAGTACTTATTATGTGTTTTAGTTTGTTACAATGAACCTTGAAGATCAAAAACACAAATATTTATGAGCAAATCGTGTATGCCATGCTAGATTGATTGTATGTTTTACTTCCGTATTGAACGTATTGGTTTGGGGAGAAAGGTTTTTTTTTTGAAACAAAACAAAAATAAACTTATTTGATTTTCTGATAAATTTAATGGGTGCACTGTCTTTTGTTTTGTATAGATGAAGATGAATTAATTCCATTTACTATAAAAAAAAATCTGTAACCACATAGATTTTGTAAATTTGCTCAGAATTCTACCATTTAACAGTTAAAATTGAATAATTCTAATTTTATTAATAAAAATCATAATAGAACTGTCCCGTTGAAACGGAAAATATTGTACATATAAAACCAGCGTTACTTACTGGATATATTTATATTTTTTACTAATTAATATTTACGAAAATAAAAGCTATTTTATAATATATTTGAACCTAAATAATCGTTTTCTGTAGATAAATTTTATACTTCAAAAAAACTGGACAACCTTATTGCATATTTATAGTTTTATAAAATATTTTCATTATGAAAATGACATTTCCATTAAAGATTTATAATAGAAATGGTTAATAAATCATATAAATTGCAACTAAAATTTTTTTTTCTCAGAGTAATTGCAAAATTTCGATTTTAATGCAATAATGATGATTTTTGAATTTATATAATTTTCTGAGCTGGTATGCCGTGGTTAATTTATTCTCGTCGCAAACGTTTTGCCATTTATCGTAGATGGTATCTATCTGAGGATGTCATCTACGATGTATGGCGAAACGTCTGCGACAAGGATGGATCAACCATGGCATACCAGTCCAAAAAATTCTATAAATTCAATGGATACCGGCCGTGAAAGCCTGAAGATAACTATGATTATTTTTATATAAAATTAATATATTTTTACTTATTTTTACAGTAATTTAGTTTGTTTTTAGGTAAATCTTTTAAAACTTTTTAGAATTTATTTTCATCTTATTACATTACCGGAAATTCAATTTAAAGAAGTAAATAACATAAGTTGATTGAATTTTCTCACAAGGAAGTGATTGAAAAAGACTACTTTTTATTCAATTATCTAGAATCGATCAAATCAAATATTAACTTTAATTTCTAATTTGAGATAAAATAAATTTGGTATTAATATCTAAATTGCAATAAAATGAAATAAAATATTTTTGTAGCAGTGCAATATTACATATAAAAAATAAATTGAATAGACTTACCAGCAAAACTTCGTATTCCAAGACAATTACTTGGATGTAATTGTTTCATTAAAAATTTACAACATGCATCACGAACACCTTCAATTTGTAAAAGACCACTTGCGGGCAGTAATACCTGTAATTAAACAGAAATTTTAAGATAATACTTACGTAGTATTTTTACCACTTTGCAAGGAAAACTCTAACTCTACTAATGAAAACTAAGCTTTGTAGAATGTTTTGTTAGACAATATACATTATCTAATAAAAAAAAAACATATTCTAAAACGCTATAGGTCTTACAGGTTTGTTTCAGAATACATTCACATTATAAACGGTGAAATATAAATAATATGAAAAAGGAATACCTGTACATTATCTTCTGTGATTAGAACTTGTCCTGTGTAGGCGTATTCAACTAATAATTCTAATGCAATTGGATCCACTTCGTGCAGTATCACACAGGGACTGTCGTGCTCTTTCATATCACCTGGGGAACAACTTTAAGGATCAGACAAATTTTTAATAAATAACTGATTATTTTAAATTACAATTACACATAATATTAATAACACCATATAAGTATAAATAATCTATTTGCCAATATATATAAATATTTTTTTGTGTAACTAGAACACTTATTTTTTCCTATATTATTATCAGCAATATATCATATATCATAATAAGAACTAATATGAAATACATATATAGTTTTGATTAGAATAAGTAGTGTAAACTTTATATGTTTTAAATGGACTGTTTTATATTTTATGAATCATTTGTTGTTTCTTTTAGGGACAATTGCATATAATAATATAATTAGGCAAGCAATCAGTGATGCGCTTCGAATACAGTAAAAAAATTACTTTTTTCAAAATTTTTACAAATAAAGTAAGTTTACCTGAAATTGTTGTCATTTTAATTTAATTTGACTCCGGCTAGCGGATTTTTAGTTTTTGAACAAGCACGGAAAAGTCCCGTAATAATAATTTTCAAAAAACCATTAATAGAAAATTTACAAATTTAATATTTACAAAACAAAATTACAAAATTTAATACAAATTAAATTTTTCTGATAAAGATTTGAGTAATAAATATTAATACAGAACTATAACCTAAAGCCGTTTCATTTTAATATAATGAGTTCTGAAAGATTTTTTACTATGTTAAAACAATATTTTTCCCTGAAATATTTTTCTACGTACACCACTGATAAAGGCTTTTAAAAATATAATAAGTCTATGACCTAAAGAACTATATGTCTAAATGAAAATATAAAATATGTATGTATGTAAATGATAATGGATATTGAGACTGACTTACCGTTAAACATAGCAAAAAAATATGGACTAACGGATGCTAAAACTACTTTATGAGCTTGTATACATTCCACACCAACTTTTAGTGTTATGTCGCATAACTAGAACAAAATTCAATTTTCATTTTAATAACACTATACCTATTACTATATACGACATGAATAATATTCTAATGAATATGGACATTTATGCTACCGTATTCATAAAACTTTTTATTAAATAAAACGCATCATTAAATAACAAATTCTGGGATTCTATGTATTGTTTAGGAACTGTTTTTAAAATTTAATTATGTTATCATTTTACATAATCCTGTAACAATTGTTTTAATGAAAATTTTTATGAACACAGGGGGTTATTCTTTTTTGATGAACTATATAAATTTCTAGTAATCTTTAGGCTTTCACGGCCGGTATCTATTGAATTTATAGAATAATTTTTTGAGATAATATGCCGTGATCGATCTATCCTTGTCGTAGACGTTTACTATAAATTTCTAGATCTATGAAATTATTTAAAATCATTTTACAAATTTTATTATGATTAATATGATTGTACCAAATTTTATACACTCCTGTAGATTTATGGAAATTGTATAAGAATCTTAATATAAATGAATAATTTTTGCGCTATAATATTGAATTGAGACTTTTAATAAAAGATTGTCTTATAAATAATAATGTTAGTAAAAAATGACGCTCAATTAAAAAAAAAAAACTTAACTAAATAAATATATAAAACTACGCATGCATAACGAAACGAATTTCCTAAATACTAAAACATTTTATATTTCATGCTAAATTTGTTAAATTGCTTTGGCACCTATGTTTTATACAGTGACAAATTTCTATCAATTTCATTAAAAAATTCATTAACAAATTCATTAACATATAAAACAAATATTTGATTGAATTTTATCAATAAATTCATGACTTCATTTTCAAAATAGAATGTTAAAAATGATGTAACATTTAAATTTGCAAGTGCTTTAATAATTTATCATCGTTACACGATCAATCAGTTATTGATTTCATTCAAGTAGCAGATGAGAGTAAATTAAATTACATTTATATTAGGTCAGTAAATTGAAAAAAATCACTCGTTAATTATTCAATTTTCAAATAAAATTTAAATCTGAAAGATGCTTCAGTATTTTTTTATTTATGTATTTATTCTTTCATTTTTATTTCAATTTTTTTGGTAATTTAATATACGATTAATGAAGTACATAAAATACAAAATAATGAACACAGTTATTTGCGAAAGCTTTTTGCTGAAAATAGCGATGACATGCTGACCTAATGATGATTAATAGGCCTTAATATAAAAATCATGACCTTAAATCCTCAAGGGATAAATAATTGAAATGTCACTTTTTAAATTAGTGATAAAAATCAATAAATGACCTAAAAAAATGCTAGTACTTTTATGCAGAAACAAGTAATAATAAAATTTTATTATTATTAAAAAAAATAATTTTATAATATGTATAAATAATTAATATTAATTTTGGTATATATATATATATATGAAATAATTTACCATGATATTAAATAATGAATTTTGCTTTAAAAATATCTCATATAGTTTTATAATAAAATAAACTGATAGAGGATTCTCAATTATGTTGTTGTGTCAATATAAGTTGTTTAATAGAACTTACGAAAATATTTTTAAATATTGTGGCTGATATTATAAGCTCAGTGATTGAGTGTTTTAGTTCATTTGTTTAGTCCATCTCTTATGACAGTCACGTTGTCTTAAAACCGATATTAGTTAAAATCGAGCTTGTAATACGGGTCTACAAAATACGGGTTTACAAAATATTTTAGGTACAAATTATCCTCAAACATAATACAATACAAATGAGTTTCTAAGGAATGAACAAACTATATTTTGGTTTTTGGTGGATTCGTAACTTAAGTCCGGTAGTAAGTTCTATTTAAAATCGAATAAGAAAGATATCCAATGTAATCTACAAAGACAATATTTAAAATTTTAATAAAAATTCTTTCTTTCGTCGTGTTTGTCTACTGATATAAAAGAATGTTTGGAAAAAGGAAAAAAGCAGAAGAAGAAGAAGAAGAAGAAAATAAATGAATAAACAGAATGCGATATGTTTGTTTTTGATGTGTTTACGTGCCTGTACCTGTTTCGTTTGTCGCATCTTGTAAATATTAGACAGGGCCGTCTCGCAGTGATTTGAGCTCTTGTGCAATTGGCCCTTTTGTGAGAAAACGGGCGATTCGCTTTCTTCATTGGTGGGCGTTTGTGTCGATGCTTCCAGTACAACATTTTGTTGTTGTGTTGAATCACAGCTCATGGTTTCTAAGCAAAAACAAAAAAAGGAAAAGAAAAATTGTTAACAGTTTTGAATAAAATAATTTCAATCTTTTCGTTTTTAAAAAAGTGTAATTTGCTTTTTAAATTTACATACAGTCTCTATTTCGGCTAATGAATGATCTGACTAACGATTAATTTTGGAATAGATTAAATGATTTTGCATTGAAATTTATGGAAAAATTATGTTTCGGTTTAGGAATAAGGCGTACTATAAATTACATTGTCGAACAAATTAATTTCGTTTGCCAAGGTACCACTGTATAATTATTTCAATTTTAAATTCTTTTTTTTTTATTAGAAAAAAATGATTCTCAATCTCTTATAATTCCCATAAAATGCGATCTTCTTCTGTTTCCCCAAATCTTATTTTCGTAACCCAATCCTCCAATCACGTTACAGATACAAGATAAAACAAAATCTAAATCCGACATCTATTACACTCTGGCAAGCAGACAAGCACTTACGATAAATTTATTGGCCGTGTAACACAGACGTTGTCTATATCGAAAGTGAAAATGGCCATTGTTTTATATATATATATATATATATATATATATATATATATATATATATATATATATATATATATATATATATAAACTCAACATATATGTGAATGAACATTACGTAGAGAGGTTAGGTCATATATCATACCGGAAACTCATTCTGATTTATTTCCGTCCGTTTTGTCCATAATTCAACGTTACCTATGATTTTTTTTAATCGATTCTTTTTTATTTTTTAACTGTAAATATAGGAGAGTAAAGCAGAGGTTTGCGTGTTTCTGAATGGGTCACTAGTTTGTTTTGTTCAAAATATGACTGGGTTTGATATAATGACAGTTTTGTGTTATTCAAACAGAAAACAAGTAAGTAATGTGTTTTTTTTTTGAAATTTTTATATTAGAAGTTATATTTTATTTATTGTGACATTTTTTTGTTATTTTCTATTTATTTTTTATTTTAATGCAGAAAAACAAATGATATAAATGTAATTGAAGGTAGTTTTATAATAAAAACAGTAATAATTAAAAAAATAAGTACATATATACATACATAATCACGCCATGTACCCAAAAAGGTGTGGCATAAACTCTTTCCACTACACTGAAATTATTTTTATCAAACTTTTTTTTTTCAGAAAAGTAACTTTTGAATTTATAGAATTTTTTAGGTTGATTTACTGTGTTCACAGACGTTTCGCTATACATCGTAGATAACATTCTCAGTGCTTAGTGACTGAATGCAGTTATCAAGCATTGAGGATGCCATCTACTCTGTATAGATCGACCACAGCATACCAGCCCAGATAATTCTATAAATTCAATGAATACCAGCCGTGAAAGCCTAAAAATTACTAAGTAACTTTTGCTTCATTTACATTTATGATACTTTTCTATTCCTACCACTTGGAAACATATGCATCATCATCATATCACTCCATGTACTCATCGGACACGTGTATACTTACACTAAAATTAGTCAGTATGATTTTTACGAATTAAAACAATATCTCTTCCTGAAATATTTTTCTGCGTACGTCACTGTATGTTTGCAAACTAGATAGTAAAACTTTAAAAATAGTTATAATATAACTTATTATTATATTACAGATCAAATTGTTAATACTAAAAACGTTGGTTTTAAAGTCATATTTTCAGTGTAACTTTACATATTATTGTTATGTAAAAGTTTGCAAAATTAAAAAAAATCAATATAATATAAATCATAATTAAACTTGTTAAGTTCGAAAACTATAATTAAAATTAATGACAAAGTTTAGTTTTATGTAAAAAAAAAACTTACTTAAAAGTGCATTGACTTGTGAATAATTTACTAAGAACATATTTGAGCATGCGCAGAAGTTTTTTTTTATTTTTACCTATTACACTTTATTTCACAATCTATGTAATTACTAAAGGCTATTTTTAGAATCATAAATAAATCTCATTTAAATATTATATTACAAAGAAAAATCAGTATATCTACCATAGAAAATAGTAAATAAAATAAAATATTAATATGAATATATACAGTATAGTCCTTAAAAATCCTATAAAGATAAAGTTACAAGTGCCAATGTCCTGTGTTATAACGAGATTACAACATGCAGACTGAATATCTTACGGAATAGAAATATTCCTAATAGAATAAGTCCTTGGGTTGAATTCCTTTACTTTCCCGATATGAGCACCTAGGGAAATATATGATATGCCTTATCTACTTTATACATGCGATATACTCCTTTAAAAAAGATTTTTTTTATCAGTGGAAGATATTTCATTTTTTTTTTTGACAAAGTTGGTAGTAAGTTTTTTTTTTCATCTTTTTTATACACCTTAGACTATATTACAGTGTTTTCAATAAAGTTATTGGTCTTGAAATAAAACTGCTTTAGGTTAAAGTTCTGTATTAATAATTTATTTATAATCGACGTTTGCACGAACTCAATGTCACTCAACTCAATGTAAATAACAGAACATTGAAACAAGTTGCTAGGTAACAAAATACTTGTAACTAGATCATAAAATTTTATAGATTTTTAATTAATGGAAGCTAAATTTTGTTTAACTCAGTGCCTTCACAGTGATTGATGTTATCTTTATAAATTTCTAAAAATTTATATGTATTTATATATCGTCACGCTGTAAGAAATTTCGTTGCAATATATGTACATAGAAAGATTTCTTACAGATTCCAAGAATTTTCATTTTAACGAACCATTATTTTTGACAAAAATGTTTATCCATACTGGAATTAAACTATAATTTTACTTATAATTCGATTTATATATTTTAGAATATCATCGAATGCACATAAAAACACTTTATCTTTCCGTAAAAAACGTTATAACAATTTATCTCAAGCTATAACTTCGCGTACGTGTCTGGCATTTATAACAAAATTTAATATACGAAATAGCGTAACATAAACTATTTATGTGTAACTGCAGTTGCTTCAAGATTTATCTATCTGAAGTACGCCTGTCTTATTTAAACCGAATGGAATAGCGAACAATAGCGAAAACGTCAAATAAAGAAATTGCCAGTTTGGGATTTAATATTGACAGGCGTTCTGTTGCACAAGGGTGCATCGGAAAAATTTTAAATCGAAATTCATTTCGCAAACAGTGACTGCAAATCTTTACAATATGGTGCGAAAAAAGGCAACTATGAATTTTAGCAACTTTAAGCATTTTTTCTCACTTTAGTCAAAAATTTTAAAAAATACCAGTCTTATTTTAATTCTAGTTTAACAAACTTAAATTTACTGGATGGACCCACGTGTATTTGTGTAATGACTAAAATATATATTTTTGATGCAGATTAAAATAAAAATATCGTTAAAATTAGTGCATACTATTAAAGATTATAATAATAAATAAGTTGCGCATCAATGTAAAGCAGATTTAAGTAAATAATTATTTAAATAATAAAATAATTAATATACCACGTTTTTAAAACGGGCTAAAAAGTATAAAATAATTTTTCTTAGCCCCATACAAATTTATAATCCCATACAGATTCCTGACTCCATACAGATTGTTCTGAAAATTTGTGATTGTGAATTTTTAATAGCTATGACAATATTTTTAAGATTTTTGTTCTATAACGCAGCTTTCAGTCTTTTGCCTCGTCTATGTTAGTGATACCTGTCATAATTATTTTATTTTGTATTTTTACTACTTTGAAAATACTCATTCTATCTATTACATATTGAAAAACTTTAACTGTTTTAATATTTAAATTATTGATAAAACGAAAATGTAAATGTTTATATTTTAACATTTATATCTTAAAACAATTTACATATATTATCACATATGTTTCCGTTTTAAAGATAATGTATATTTAGATAAACAGAAGTATATTTACAAATATATATATTAATTTTTGTTAATAAAAATTATTGTATTTTTTTAAATAATATAATATTCTAATTTATTTATTTAAAAAAATGGAAGAAAGTTTTTTGTATCTTCTTATATACATAATTTTTATATAGCTGGCATATATCATTATTATCTGAGAATTTTTTAAAGAAAATTTTGATAAATTATAATTTGATTTAGCCATATTTTGGAAGCATTTATAATCGAAATAATTTTTTTTTTATTTTGTTTTTTATTATATTTTTATATAAAATAGTTTTCCATTTATTTATGGAAAAATGGATAACTATTTAAATAAACAAAATTTCAAAATTAGATAAAATATACAAATATTAAAAAAATACTATATATTAATTTTTTTTTTTTTGATATAATGTTATTGTTTTTGTCAAATGTTATGTAGATTGACTTGTATATTATAAATAATATCGTGTCAGTAAATAATGTTTATTTATTGCAAAATTACTCATTTAGATATTGAAACATGTTTACATATTTTGAATTGTTTATAATTTAAAATTGTTATATATTTTAATTTTTTTATTAAAATATTTATTTTATAAAGTACATTTGGAGTATACTCTTTGATTATTTTAAATCGAAGATTTATTTATAAATTATTTTAATTTATTATATAAAGTTTAATCATATAAAGTGCGTTAAATCAAAATTTCTGTTACATCAAAATTTGATTTATAATATATGTAAATAGTCAAAGTGTTACTATTAATAAAATGTAAATATTTACATTCGAGATATGAATTATGAATTAGAGTGCATAATTTTATAAATCATAGCCTACTATAAACAAAGTAAAAAATCTTTGGTGCCGATTTTAATAAAATATGTACAGAACTTAAACCTAAAATTTTATTTTATTAAAATATTGTAAACTTACAGTCAATCTAATGCTTTTTCTCTTACTAGCCACAGTTCTAAATTCAACCCGAAATAAATCAAATATAGACACAAGTTCAATAATATAAACGTCAATAACTTGTTTTAACTTAGAAGAAAATTTATAATATTTTCACCTCCGAATCTGTCGTTTAATTTGTTAAAATCTATGCGATGCTTATGTCACTTTAGCACGACGCAACTGGTTGTCGTAAAAACTACGTATGGGGATCAGTGTTACCCGTGACAGCTCTTAGAAGCGTCATCGGTCGACTAAAGCTTTTGATTCAAGCGTTTAAAAACATCAGGGTGCCCCTAGCATGCATGTGACCAGCCATGCAGCGATGTTGTGCGTTATGACGATGAGTTTACGCCTAGATGGCAGCACTGAGCGGGAAATAGAGTGGGGGGGAGAGATTGATTTTTCCGACCACTGAAATTTGCAGGAGGGAGAATGGGTAATGCAGGAAGAAAAGTTGAAGCTTGGATGTTCTGTAAATAATATTTTAAAGCTAGTAATGAAAAAATATATTTATTTTTATGTAATAATGAAAAAGGTAACTTTCATGAAAAAAACTAGAAATATATTTTCATAAAATTTATTTCTTCTTCTTTGGTAGTTCACATTACATAGTTATAACGTTATAACTAAAATGTAATATTATTTAAACAAATTGATCTTAATTAAACACTGTTATATTAATAACCCGTCTTCTGAATACATCAACAAACAATGTTTAGCATTACCAACTGTTTAAAAAGAAAGAAAAATCACTATTTAGTGATTTATTTGTTTTATCACATTAAGAACTTGTTCTTTTTTTTTACATCTTTAAGTATATAGCTAAGTATATAGGTAAATACAGTTAAAAATATATATTATATAATTTAAGTATAAACTTAGAATATTAATATTTAATTCTAAGATGTAAAAATCAGTCGTTAGATTTCTTTTTTTCTAGTAAATTTGTTATCAAAATATAAATTATTAGCTGAATACTTTTGAGAATTTTTTTCCTCCTGGCTGAACCAAGGAATCAATATATTTTATTTAATAAAATTTTAAAAGTATATGGGCCGGTTACATGAAACATTGTTAAATGCTTTGTAAATTAATTATCTCGCTAGCTTGTCAATTAACAAATCAATAAAGTGTTTCGAACACAGTTAACGGTTTAGTTGTCTAGTTAACTAAATGATTAAGTTAATAACATTTTATGAAACTGGCAATCAGAGCTGGGCGGTAGCTAATTATTTTAGTAGCCTAGCTACTTTTATTGGTAGCTGTAGTTGTGCTACAAAAACAATAAAAGAAACTGTAGCTTGTAACTTTTGAATTTGTCGCAAGTAAGTTATAAATAGTAGCTAAAACATAAAGCTACTTTTAGTAGCTTATAACTTATAGTAGTTAAAAGGTATATTAAAAAGTAGCTTTGAAGTAGCTTAATAAAAGCACAAAAGTAGCTTAAGATTTGAAAGATATTTTTATAGCTTGAGCTACTTTTGAAAAAAATAGCTGTAGCTTTATAAATTTTTAAAGAATAGCTTGTAGCTGTTGCTTGCCCAGTTCTGTTGGCCATACATGTATTGATACTTGAAGACATTTTATAGTAAATAATTTAGATTTTATTATAGTTTTTCTGATTTTGTTTAAATAAAAATAAATTAAATAAAGGTAAAATATAATGTTCATTAAAGTTTCAGCCAAGATTATTTATTAAAAAAGACAAAATGTTTTATCGTTTTTCAAATTTAAATTTATACGTATTGGTTGGTAGTGCCAAAGAACCAACTGTAACCTTATAGGATTCCTTTTCAATTGGTAAGATATTGAAATTTTGCATTAAACCAGAGATGATACCAAAAGACAGCAGTTGTACCATTTTGTAGCCCATACAGGATCTTCGGCCTCCTCCAAACGGTAAGAAATGTTCCGGCTTCACAAGACGACCTTTCTGAAGAAATCTTTCCGGTTGGAATGTTTCAGGTTCTTCCCATAGTTTTTCTGACATGCTTAAGTCGTAATTGTTTAAGAAAATTAATGTTCCTTTCGCAACTCTATAACCTGTTAAATTAAGCAAAAAAAGAATCCGTCAATATTTGTTGATTTAACATAATAAGATGTTAATGTTGAATGAAGGAATTTAAAAGATGTATATTAAATTTAATTTAGAAGCACTGGAGATCCAAAAAAATAGAATAAAGAGAAAATTGATCAGGCTAATCTAATATATACACCTTTTCTCTCTTGCTGTATCTAATAAATAATTTATAATAATTATATTATTATAAATTTATATATTATAATATTTGTATAATTAAATAATTTAGAATAAAACGGCTTTAAGTTTAAGTTCTGTATTAATATTTATTAATAATCGATATTTCGACGAACTCGACATCCGTCTTCCTAATGAAGATGGACGTTCAGTTCGTCGAAACGTCGATTATTAATAAATATTAATACAGAACTTAAACTTAAACTTAAACTTAAGGCAGTTTTATTTTATATAATGAGTTTTGAAAGATTTTTCTATATTAAATAATTTAGATTGAAAAAAAAAATGAGTAAATTTGGAACTTACCAGCAACAGAACTTTCTTGACTTGCAACTCTTGGTACAATAGGTGAAGCGATAAGTCTAATAGCTTCCAAAACAACAGCTTCAGTGTACGGCATGGAAGTTCTATCGGCAATAGTTACTGGTCTATTGCATCCTTCAATTAATTTAGTGCAGGCATCAATTTCCTCTTGGATTTTCTGTTGTACGCCTTTCTCTTTTACCAAATATCCCAGAATTTTAATCACAAAATTTCCAACGGCCGAATGTCCACCAATAATATCTTCCAAAGCAAACATTGCTGTATTCCAATTCATTTGTGGTTCAGCTTCGGTTTTTACATGATCAATCAAACTTTCTACATAATCTTCTGGTTTAACGTCAGCTGACCAAGCACCTAAACGGTTTTCGATGATTCTTTCTTCGATGAATTTACGAATTCTGTGAGTTAGCATGCTCAGTTCATTCAATCTGGTTTTGTGTAAAGGAAGTAAAAATGGTAAGAAATCGGCTGCGTAGCCCTGGTTGACTTCATAGAAAATTTTATCGAAATCTTCAATCATTGTGACGAATTGATTGTCGGACAGGTCAAAGTTTCTCGAGCAGAAATGACTGGTGAAGACATTTGCACAACTTTGAAGAATGATTGGTTTGATTTCAGTATTTGACATTGGGTTAATGCGAGAGATTATTGTGGAAACTTCTTGGGAGATAATTGTGTCCAAATTGTTGAATTTAGCGCTGAAGGAACGTGGAAATGTATGCGAACGCAGCATTTCACGACGCATTTTTTGCACTTCAGAGAAATCACTGAAGGCAAGAGCTAAAATTTATATAAAAAAAAAAACATTAAGAACATTTATTTTATGTATTTATATATGCCAATTATATTAAAGGTGTATATCTGCGGTTGTCTTGATAGAAAATGTTTTGTGTGAGCAAATGTTTTCTAGTAATAAGAAAAAGAAAGATTATGTACTCGTATGAAAGATATCACGAATGTGGATCAAGTGAAAATTGTTTGGGTATGAATTTTTAGTAAAAACTAATTTCTGATTGAATGTAAAGAGTTTATGCCACACCCTTATATGGATAATGATATAATTGTGTATGTATTTATAAGTCGATTTTTAGAAAAAGTAGTTATATTAAAAAATAACAAAATAAATATTAATTAAATTTTATTTTGAAAATTTTATATACATATGTTGTAGCATCTAGGCCCGATTAATTAGCACTAATAATTGCGCTTATTCGCTTGACTAAGTTGACAGATGCTACCATCCAATGTATTTGATGTTTTTATTAAACATTTATTATTAAAAATTTAAAAAAAATAAAAAAAAATATGGTATTTTAAAATAAATCAACTGATGCAACCAGATATTAAATTTTTTAAACTATTTTTAAGTAATTAGCAAGTGATTAATTTTTTTAAATAAACTTATTTTAATAAATAAATAATAAATTTTTATTTATAAATAATAAATTTTTATTTATATTGTTTTAATAACTCGAAATAAAGCTAACGCCGTTTTTCAACTCTAGATAAAATGTGGAATAGTTAATCATACAATAAATGTACTGTAAAATATATACATTTATTCTGTAGTTAAGTATTCCACATTTTATCTGGAGTTGTATATAACGACTCTTAGTAAAATACATTAAATTTGTTGATAGCAAAACATTTTTTTTTAGTATTAATTTTAAATATATACAAATATTTTTCATAATACTAAATTGAAATATAAATTATTAACACAAAAAGTAAGTTGCGATAATAATTTCATTTTTTTTTTAATATCAAAAATAAACTTACAGTTTTCCTTGTTTCCTGAGAAGAGTTTATGGTATCTTTCAAAATTCGGTCTGCTATCATAGTGATGTCCTTTACTAATAAGTACTTCCCTGATATTTTCTTGTCCATTAACAACCATAGCTGGGACACTACCCAACTGCAATTTAACAATACTTCCATATTTTTTGGCTAAAACCGAAAACGCCTGATAAGGAACTTCGTATCCTCCCATAACATGTAGATTTCCGATGATTGGGTAGGCTTTTGGTCCCGGTGCTTCGGGCAAACTCGTTCCATTCTCGAAGTCATCCGACTTGGATGATTGATCGTCATTTGTCACGCATTTGTTGTGTTCGTATTTGATGAAGATGGCAACGACGAGAATCAAAATCACAAGGAGCAATGTAAGTGGACTGGCAAGGAACATTTTTGGTTGAGGTTTTTTTTGTTTTTTGTGGGGGAAATTTAGGAACTTTTGATTTGGAAGGTTTGGCTCCCAGTCGAGATGACTCGAGGTGTTGGGACGAGTGTCGTCTGAAGCATTGGATATCAGTTCCGACGTTATATAGTCGCCTGGGAACGTTACTGAATAATGTAACATGAATAATTTTTGAATATTGAATTGAATTTTATCTTTTGGATCGAAAGAGTGTGTGTGTGCTATTTATTAAATCAAAACTGAAATTTGTTGATTTGTTTGACCTGCCCGGTGCAAATCATGTTATTTGTTGTTTTTCGGCAATTTCTATTTTTGCATTTTGTTTACAAAAATGATTAACGGGATATTTTGATATTAGCAATGTATATTACAAATCCTTGTCATGTACACATTTGTTTGTATTAAACAACAATTTGTTTAAAAATCTCTGTTTTAATTTTGATTTAAAATATTATTATGTCTACAAAATATGTATTACATATTAACATATTATTATAAGTGATGCATATCTTAAGAATTATCTTTCTTGTTTATTAATTTGTATATGAAGTATAGAGTTAAAAATGTTTTAATTTTGATTTTGTTAAGTAAATATTTTTATAAAATTTTATAAATGTGTAAAATCAGTAGCATATGTTCAAAGTATACTTTTATTTAATATTTTAGTTTATCTAAACGTCACGTATATTTATTTATTTTTAATGTGATATGATATAGTAAAATTAATGGATTAACATCACGTATTGAAATAATTTTTTTTTAATATTTTGTATATGTATGTATTGTAGACGTATTGTAAAATCTATTAAAAAGCTAATTGTTTTATTTTTAAATACCGATGTTAATTTTTGTCAGTCTTTTTGCAATATGTTGTTATTGAGCCAGTTTTATTGTAAGAAGTTTTACATTTAGAATGATTGTAATAAAATGTTATACACTTAGTAATTTTCAGGCTTTCACGACCGGTATTTATCGAATTTTTAGAATTTTCTGGGCTGGTATGCCATGGTCGATCTATCTTAATTGCAGACGTTTTGCCATATATCGTAGATGGTATCCTCAGCACTGAGAATGCCATCTACGATGTATGGCAAAACGTTTGCGACGAGGATAGATCCATGGCATACCAGCCCAGAAAATTCTAAAAATTTTAAATATCCAAAAAAATTGTAATATTAAAAAGTAAAAAAGTAAAATTAAAAAGTTATGTAGATTAAAATTGACAGAATTTTGAACATTTTTCTGTGCATTAATTTGCACATAATTTTATACATTATTTTATATAAAATAATGCAATGTATCAAACGACTTTTATAGATTATTGTAGTGGCAGGTACTTACGTATAATAAATTTTCTATCGAAATCACAAGAAAATTTTAATTAGAATAATGAAAAATTAGTATAAGAGAATATTTATTGTATTAGAATAGAATATCTCGAAGAAAACAATGTTAAAATTAACTTAATACTTTCACACGATATGTTTATGTAAAACTGAATTAAAATTTCTATGCCAGAGTTAAAATTAATGATAATTGAAATTATTATTTTCTAATTTTTTCATATGAACGTTTTGAGTTTGAATATAAGTTTAGACATAAAATGGTTAGACTGTTCTAACAACATTTCAATCATGATAATTTCCGTACTCATAAGTGTTCTATTTTCTCTTCAAATTCTAGAAACTCATAAATATGTTCGACTTTCATGACATTGTAATAGTCAAAAACGTTTTACTGTATTACTCTTTTGTTTTTTGAATTCATAACCACATCATTTTCATTTTAAAGTCTAGAACATTCTTTTTATTGCTTATTCAATTGATTTTTTTTTTCAAAAATGTTGTTTTAATATTTTTTTTTACTGATAAATTTGACCGTTGCATGACAAAATTAAACAGAAAATTTAGCTGAAAATGCATTTTTATTATTCAGTATTGTATTTTATATGATTTATTTAAAAAGATTCTAATATAGTATATAATTGATAGAGTAAAAAACAAGATTAGAAGTATATGGGTAAACCCATATAGAGACTACTTTGACATTTCTCGGAAAGTTGGCAACACTGTATTTTAATAATATTATAATTTATGTGGGCACTAGGAAAAACTTTTCTGAAAATTTGATCAAAATCGAATAAATGATGTAGCTACAATAAATTTTAGTAATTTTTTTCTTGGAAAGTTGGCAACACAGTATTTTGTTAAAATTACATAAATTATATGAATACTAAAAGAATCTTTTGTGAAAATTTGAGTAAAATCGGTTAAATAACATAGCTATAATAAATTTTTTAAAACTTTAGTAATTTTTTTCTCGGAAAGTTGGCAACACTGGATATTAATAAAATTATATAATTAATGGGAACACTAGGGAAATGTTTTCTGAAAATTTGAACAAAATCGGATAAATAACATAGCCAATATGAATTTTTAAAAACTTTAGTAATTTTTTTCTCGGAAAGTTGGCATTACTGGAAAAAAATAAAACCACATGACCATCTTGGGTACTAGACAAATTTATCCTGAAAATTTCATTAAAATCGGTTGAACCGTCTAGGAGGAGTTGCGGCCACAAAATTTTGACTTACGACCGAGCGAGTGAGCGAGTGAGCGAGCGAGCTGACGACGCACACACATACACCCACATAAACTAAGTTCAGATTCGTCATCTACAGGCTATATGAAGGATTTCTATACAATTTTTTTTTTTTTGAAAATGTTACAGACACCGTACCAAACGCTATACTACTTTTCCTTGCAGTCAAAGTAGTAAAAATGAGAACTCATTATAATAAAATAAAACTGTTTTTGGTTATAGTTCTGTATTAATATTTATTTAAAATCAACGTTTCAACGAAATTTAATGATATAAATGACATTACAGTAAATTACAGAACATAGAAACAAGTTACTATGTAACAAATAAGTAACTAGAACATACAATTTATAGATTTTTCCAATAATTAAAATCTATAAATAATTGTATGTTTTTAGTTACTTATTTGTTACCTAGTAACTTGTTTCTATATTCTGTTATTTACTGTAGTCATTTATATTATTTATCTTGATGAAGACTGACGTTGAGTTTCGTCGAAACGTCGATTTTAAATAAATTTTAATACAGAACTTTAATTTAAAACATTTTTATTTGATATATTATAATTTGTATTAAATGGAAAAATACAAACTATTATTAAGATTCCATATTTTTCTTGGAAACTATCAAACGTAACATTTAATTTTCTAAATTTGTTTGTTTTTACTGAAAATGTTACTAAAGAAGTAATTAAAATATTAAATAATGATTTAAAAAACTTAAATTAGTATTATACCATAATTTTAATTAATTTGTTCTTTACCAGATCGCTAACATATTAAATGAAGTCATGTAGATCGAAATGCTTTTTTCATAACATAAAAAAAGATTGAATTTGATTCATAATGTCAGATTAAAACTGATACACATTGTAAATCTCGGTTTGGTATTATAGTATTTTGAATGATAAATAATTTAGAAAAAATTTTAAAAGAACGCTGTCTGTGAATGACGCAAAAATACGTAAAAATTGAATTACAATTCTCTCAATGATATGATTCTCAGTTGAAATGATTTTGAAATTTTTTTACAGACAGTGTCATGTTAAGGTCAAATTGACTGTCATTTGTCAAATAAATGTACCAAAAACGTGTGCGTATGTCGTCAAGGACGGAAATTTATTCCACACAGAGAAAAAAATGTAATAGTTGCTTTATCTAATTCGAATTAGACAACAAAATTTAGTATATTGAACGACAAATATAGTACGACAAATTAATAAACTTTTAATATAGTAAAAAAATCTTTGCAGAACTCATTATATTAAATAAAACTGCTTTAGGTTAAAGTTCTGTATTAGTATTTATTTATAATCGACGTTTCGGCGAAAATCAACGTCCGCCTTTATCAGGATAATTGATACAAATCATTTATTCTGATAAAGATGGACGTTGAGTTTCGTCGAAACGCCGATTATAAATAAATACTTATACAGAACTTTAACTTAAAGCAGTTTTATTTAATAAACTTTTTTTTTTATTTGCTTAAAGAAGGTCAATATATCTGAAGATTTTAGTCAGATTTATTGCTGAGTAGGATAGATGAACAGGTTATTTTTTTATTTATTCAGCAATTAATAACCCTGAAGATACATTTTTTTGGCGTGGGAAAAAATATTTTTGCGTGCATTTACATTTTTTTGTCGTGAGATAAAATATTTTGCCTAGGGTTTACAGTTTTGTCGTGCATTTTATTCTGTCGTGCGAAAAAATACCATCATTTATTTAATTGATTGAAAACAATTGCAATATGTACTTTCGATGTTCAGTTGTTTGTGCAATACGCCTGCCGATGCGTGATTGTTTCATAATATCTAAGATTTCTGTTCTGTCGACTTTTTAGTTGGTATTGGTGGTAGACAGAATACTTATATTACATGTGTTACGGTATGTATATCGCTTTGAATGAGATATACCAATATTTCAGCATAGTAATGCCGGAAATGTAATTTATTATATATGTATAAGATTATGTGGGATTGTTCTGAGAAAAAAATGTGAAATAGATGATTTTTCAAGGTCATACCATTGTCTAGGTTACGACAGAGACGTGTTAGACATATTGACGTTGAGATAAAATTATTCACATTTGTTTTTTGATTGAGGTATAAGAATTTAAATGTGAATTAAATTTATTTGACAAATATTTACAATAATTCTCCCGAAACTGATTTTGGCAAATATTTCACTATACGGGTCCAGCCCCGATTTTTCAAATTTATTTTCTAAAATGAAATGTAATTTTAAAAATTATTTTAACAATATTTTTAAGCCGCAATTCGCATATTTAATATGATTTTTTTGTGCAAGTTTTATTCGAAATATGTGATGTGTCAAAAAATTTAATTTTGTATGAGTTATACTGATTATGCATTTGACATTTGTCAATTATAATCTGTCTTTCGCATGATTGATACTCATTGATAACAATATATTTCCGTTATCAATTTTGTAAATGAACGAATCCATATCAACGGTCGATATAAATTAGAATTGACATATTGGAGATTAATGGATTATTACAAGAATTTCAGAAAAGTCGTCCGAATTTTTTTCGAATCTGATGATAAATACCTACATTTTAAAAAATTGCCGATTTTTCGTATTTTTTAAAGAAATTTTTCGGCATTTTTCGATATTCCTGACAAATTTTTTAAAATTCCTTACAAGAATAATGCGTGCAGTTGTTTACAAAATGGTCTACAAATATTTCAAAAGCTCCGCGAAAAATACCATGGCAATAGAAGAAATTTTTACACAAATTTTGACAAAATGGGTTAAATTTTTATTTATGTTAAAAAATGTAATTTTAATTTAAATTTAAGATTTTCTTTTTAATAATTATTATTTATAACAAAAAGAACATTGAAAAAATTTAAAATTTTTTATTTTTAAACCAACTTTTTACTATTAAAAAAGTAAGCATACTGTTAAATTGAATTTTTATAAATTTTAATACAGAACTTGAACCTTAACCAGTTTTATTTTAAATAATAGTTAATAAGTTATAGTATAACTATTTTGAAAGTTTTGTATGAATATTTACTATTTGGTTTTGAAACATTTGGAAAAATTATTAATAATTTTTACTTCAAATAGATATTTTTTCCCAACTTGTATAATTTATAAAAGGAATTTATAAAAAGGTTTCAAAATAGTTATACTATAATTTACTATTATTTATTTTTATTAAAACGATAATTTCTATTATAAAAACTCAATTTCATAAATGAAAAGTATGATTACTTTTGAATTAATAGTACAAACCTTGTTTAAAGTTAAGAAAATTATCCAATAGCAAATGAGCTAAAAATACGTATGTAAATCAAACGAACAAACATTTATTTTTTTACTTTTTTTTTATTCATATTTCCAAGTTTCTTTTCTGTGCTAGCGATCACACTTTATTTCTTTATTTTTGCACATTAAATCAGCACGAAACTGTAATGGGTGGCAACATTTTCATGGTCACTGGTATAAATTATACGTAATGGTAATCGGAAGCAGAAGAAGCAAAAAAAAAAAAATGCGAATGAAGAAGAAAACAATGAATTGAATGTGTGTAATGGTGTTTCCAATGTCTTATCTTACTAAGATCGATAATACTCGATTTAATAATGCGTATGGAAATCGAATCGTATTGATTTGAAAGTAACAACAAACAATGGCCGATGATTGCTTCTTTTGCCTTTGAAAATTGACAACGAAGTAAACAGAACACAAACACAACTTACCCAGATCATAAACAGGAAAATAAAATCATTCATGTTTGCTGATAATATTCTGATAAATATGGAATCAAGGATTTCTACATTTCATCTTTTTATTTAATCTTTTATTTTCTATTTTATTTATATATTTGTAAAAGTTTTTTTAAAAAAAGTATTTTAATTGAAATAGTGCCAGTTGCGTACGTGCCAGTTGCGTACAATCATTATCTAGTGCCATTTGCGTACAAATAAGTAACGAAGTTGGTAAACGATATGAATTTATTAAATATTAATCTACACAAATCAAATTTAAACCAATAAATATAAACTTGGTCAATTTTAAAATTAAATACTGACTTGATTATTTGTAAAAATTATGTGCGATGATATTATAGCGTATTATAAATATTATATGTTGACCATAAGTACAACTCGACCCTTTCCAAACTGCTGTACGCATCTAGTACTCGGCCTAACTAGCTTCACTACCTGGGTTTGACCTGAACCTTATTTGTACGCAAATGGCACTAAACATTATTGTACTCAATAAAAAATATTAGGATAATGAGATGCAAAAAATATTGCAACTTTAGCTTTATCCACATTCATACTGACACTCTGTCATACATGCTCTTCTATTTCTACTACTATTAAAAAAATTAAAAAAATATACAACGACCCTATTTTTAATAACAAAAATAAAGGCCCTATTCTGGCAATAATTTGTTTCTTGTATCTTTGTTTTTTTATAAACGTAAAACTAATACATTAAACAGAGTTTATAGCCAAGCCATTTATTTGTGACAAGTGATATGATTATATTATTGTTATCGTTAAAGCTACTCGTAGTATTGTGTCAATAATATATACATCAGAGCAAAATATAATAATGAAATTCCGATTGGTCTATTCTAAATCGTCTGATGGAAAAATTCTCCAGTCGTGGCCGTTTAGATTTTCGCACCAGATTTGCGCATAAAAACATTCAACACACACACACACACACACACAAAATTCATATAATCAATGAATGTGAATTATGTGAATCTGAAATAAGTGTTTCGGTCGATTTTGACATTGGCCCAGCGTATGGGCATCTATCACTCAAATTATATTTCCACCGATTTCGTCTCTGGCTAGAAATTTTATTAATTTTTTTTTTTTTATTATTTATTAACATTTTCTATTTTTCTCACTGGGACTATATTTTCGTTTGTGAATTTATCTGGAGTTATTAAGAGTGCTTACGTTTGCGGTTTATGTGGAGCAGTGAGTTGAGATGAAATATGAACGAACAAAGCGACAGGGATATTAATTTATAGTACGAGGGGGAAAAGTGAATTAATTTATTTATATGGTAATTTGAAAATTGAATATGGTACTTATCGTCTTTGATAAATTGTTTTTGGTTTTCTACATATTTATTATTCGACACCAAATTTGCAAAGAATTAAATTACACAATACAGCCTTATTCAAATTTCTTTACTTTATGATCTAGTTATTTATTTTGTTACCTAGTAACTTGTTTATATGTTCTGTTTATTTATTATAAATATCATTTATATCTTGTTTCCTGTTGGAAGACGAATGTTGAATTCGTCGAAACGTCGATTATTAATAAATATTGATACAGAACTATAATCTAAGCTGCTTTATTTTAACATTACAGTAAATAAACAGAACATAGAAACAAGTTACCAAGTTCTGTTCATTTACTGTAATGTCATTTGTGTAATTTTTCCTGAGTACTAATAATACAGAATTATATCTTAAAGCCGTTCTATTTTAATATAATGAGTTCCGAAATTTTTTTCACTATGTTAAAATATTGTTAAAGATTTTTATTAAAAAATTGTTTATGAATGAGTCGTTTTGATATTTAGGTATTTATCAGATACAGTAAAGAAACTTAAAACTTAATATTACATAACAAATTTTATCTTAAGATAGATAATGTATACATATATGATTCTCACAAAATTTAAAATTTTTGGTATGTTTGCATATATTAGATTATAAGAATAACCGAAAGTTTTTTTTTGTTTTTCGAAATGTACATACATCCGGTCCATTTGCATAGTTCGAGTTCAAAATGCGAAATTAATGCATATTACCAAAAAAATATATATTCAAACAAATCTTCGCAAAAATTGACAGATATTGTGCATCAAAATGCATTTGTATTTTTTGATGAAATAAAATGCGAATTTGAATTATGTATGTACAATCAGAGCCGTATTATCAACATTATCGGCCCATGGGCAAACCAATGTGTTGGGGCTCCTATGATATCCACTCACAGAAATGAAATGTAAATCGCTTTATATCACATAGAATTAATTTGAATATCAAATACGAGAATAGCCCCAGAAGTTTTAATATTGTTACCAATTGATAACAAACTTACAAATTAGTATTTCTAAATAAATTAAAGTATTGTTTTATTTTAAAATTCGATTGTATCGAAATATTCTAACAAGTGATTTTAAAATATTCAATATGTAACAGTAAACAATTTCGATATAAGTACGAAAATAGTTATTGTCCGTAGGCAGTAAGTCTGTCTACATCAGGAAAATACAAACATTGACCATATTCGTAAAACAGGCAGGTCAAATTGTTTAACCGTCCACTTCACGTCGTGTCGTGTCGCGTCGTCGGTCACAGGTCAACCGATTCATAATTAATGCACCCCGGTTATTTTTAACCTAAAAAGCATTACATTTGTCCTGCTGAACGTAGATAGCAGGATGTTGGGCACGTGAATCCCTTCCTGCCCTTAGTTTTGTGGTCATTCTGCAGTTTAATATTTATAAGTTTGTAATTAGGTTTTTTTTATTCTGTTTTTCTGAAAAGTTAAATGACCATTTCGGAGTGTAAATAGAATTTTTAATTTTTCTGAATTATTTTCTTTTTGTGATAAGTATTTTCTGAACCAATTACATAAAACTTTGTTAAATACGTTGTCAATTAACATGATTAATTACAGATTGTTTGGATTTACAAAATTATTAGTAATTGGTGTATTCGAAACTTGTTATTGGTAAATGTTAATAAATGTCAAATTTTATTCTACACACACAAGAAACAGAGCTAACTTTTAACTATCAAATAACTGAAACTATGTTAAACCGTGTCAATACTGTGAAAGATTTGGATGTTATTTTTGATAAAAAATTTACATTGCACATAAATAATATAATAAAAATGTTTTTATAACTTATTGTGTATGTATTACAAATTACATGACAATGTGACAATCCACGTGTTATGAACTTACAACATTAGAGAGTGAATCAGGTAAATCGAAGACCAATAATATAAATAATCTGATTTGTTGACTTGATTATACGAGGAAGTTGGTTGTGTAATGCTCTAATATTTATACTTTATCCACTCAAATTCAAATGCTATTCCATTTGCTTTAATTTGTTTCGATTTCTAAGTCAACAAGCCACGTTTTTTTTTTCGACTGAATTCAGATTATTTTTAAATTCATCTATTATTGAATGCCGTGTGAATATAACTAGGCATTAATAAATATTTGTTGATAAATTATGATCGTCTAAAATAGGCTTTAATAGCGTAGATGTTATATATGTTAATATTTTATAGAATTTTGTGACAAATATAAATAATATAACATAGAAAAAAATCTTTTATATTTCTATATTAATTTTAATTAAAAATCGTCGTTTCGACGTACTCTACATACATTATCATAATCTTGTTAAGTTTTGTTTAAAATTTTGGTAATAACTAAAAACGAAATATTTGTTTATTTCATATAAAACGTTTGTATTTTTATTGAAAATTATGTGTATTATTTATACTTTGTATTAATTTTTGAAATGTAACAAATTTTTATTATATTTAATATAAATTTTTGTGTGTATTTGGTTAAAATAGTGTTTGAAAATTAATGCACATGTATTTTTTACTGTTTGACTTTGTTTTATTATAAGTAAATAATATTTTGTTTATAAGAAGAAATGAAAAATTAGTCTAGAGTTTCAAAAAAGGTAAAAAATGTTACATAATATTTTGTTATACTTTAGAAATAGAAATATATCTTTATTTTCAAATATATGAAAATTCTTATGGAAAAACTAATATATTACATAGTTTGTATAGAATAAAATATTCATTAATAAATATAAGCATTATGGTAACGTAATATTAATATTATGACACGCTTGAAGAAAAAAATTATTATTATTATACGTATGTAACAATTTAAATGACTTTATACGAATATTTTGAAATAAACAATATTTGAATTGATTACTTTCGGGAACGATGCTAGTCTGACTCAGAGCATGGCGCCTAAAAGAGCTCAATTATATTCTGTAGAATTAAATTGACATCCTTAGTATTCTACTATGATACACTTAGGTACAATAAGTAGCACACTAGGATGTAAATATTGCAATGTGTAAGTTCACAAATGTTACTAAATTATTCATCTCAAATATACGGAACAAGAAAAATGGCAAAGTATTACTGCGTCTTTTAAATTATTAAGTTCTTAGAAAAGGTCAAGATGAAAGACCTCAGCGGAATTGTGACAAATAATACAAATAATTTTTATTTTTTCTAATAAATATTTAATAAATTTTAATAGAAAAATAAATGAAAAATAATAATGTAACTATTTTAAAAACTTTGTATCAAATTAGTTCAGTTTAGTTTAAAAATCAAATAAAATTTGAATTAAAAAATATTAATAATTTTCCAGTTATTGCATTTATTATGGAAAAACGTTTTTAAACTAAATAGCAAATAATATTATAATTTTTTTATTTTTATTAGAAAAACATAAGTTTACTCTTCAAAAATACGTTTACTTTTGAAATAAAAGTAAAAATCTCGGATATAAAGCAAAATGTTTTTCAGTGTTTATTTATATATACCGGGTGTATACTTGGTTTATGCAATATAGGAAAAAACATGTTATTTTTTTAACATCGTAATTCCTGCCTCCCCGTTAGTTTTAGAGAAAAATTATAACACACAAAAATTATTTAGAATTAAAAACTACATTATTTACACTTAAAATAATTGCGATATTACGTCTCAGCAATTAATTATTAATTAAATAAATATTATCAGTTTTCAGCAATATCAGACAGCCATGGACAAAACGCGAATGTATTTTGTTCACAAATGTCAGTGTATTGTCATTTAAATGCAAAAAAATATAGTAAAGAAATAATTTGATATTTATTAGAAAAAACTAAATTATTTTATTTACAACAAATGTTCAAATAAATCGCCATTAACTGCTAAACAATAACCTAATCTATTATAAAATTCTCGCCGCACATTACTTAATCAAAGCAATAATGACATCTTTTAAAATAACAATAACACTGACAGTTGTAAACAAAATACATTCGCGTTTCGTCCATGGCTGTCTGATATTGCCGAAAACTGTTAATATTTATTTAATTAATAATTAATTACTGAGACGCAATATCGCAATTATTTTAAGCGTAAATAATGTAGTTTTTAATTGTAAATAATTTTTGTTTCTTATATTTTTTCTCTATAACTAACGGGGAACGGGGAAGCAGGAATTGCGATGTTAAAAAAATAACATTGTTTTTCCTATATTGCATAAGCCAAGTATACACCCGGTATATATATATATATATATATATATATATATATATATATATATATATATATATATATATATATATATATATATATATATATATAAATTTATTAAAAACTAATGGATAATTTTTTTTTATTGATCTAAATTTCAAGTAAATTATAGATTTGGTAATGTGATCTACATTTTTTTTAAGTTTAGTTAACAGTCTTTTTTTTTTTAATCAATTACGTCGGATTATCTTTAGGCAAAAAGAACTATATTTTCATTATAGTGTTTTAAGTTTACTATTTTTAAAATATATTTTTAATATTATTATACTTTGTTCTTTCATATTTATATATGCAATTTAAAATTTGTTTTTGCTTTTGAATTATTTAACATATTTTCTTAAATATGGAATAGACTTTATAGTCATAATATAAAATTATAATAACACATAGTACTTTTATATCGGCTCAAAATTTTCGATAGCCTTAGAACCTTCAATCCAGTCCTGCTTATATGATAAGGAATAAAATAATAAAAAGAAAATTAACACATTAATTATTTTATTGAATACTACACAAATAAGGAAAATATCGATAACATATTATTATATTCGTTTTACATAGTAAAACTCTATACAAGTAATTCAAACCTTTCACTGTATTTTCATACAATCAGTTATAATTCTATAAAAATATCTCTAATCTACGCTTTATTCTAATCGTAAAATAGACATATTTAATTAAGATTAAGTTGATATGAGATCTTATTTATCAGTTTTTTTCATTTAAAAAAAATCATTATTTATTATTATTATTATTATCTTCCCTAATTAGAAGTTACCAAGAAAATTAGAAATATTTTAAACACATGAACTAGTTTTTATAATAAACACTTTAACTAAAGTCGATTTTAAGCCCACAAAAAGTCGCATTGTTTTATAAACAAATAATTTTGTCATTAGATATTTGAAAAATTTATAAAAGTTTAGTTTTACAAGACCTGTTTCTGAGAGTTTTTTGCAGATTTTTCTCCAGAATTTAAGCAGTGATCTGTATTTTCTTAAAATAGATGTTAGTTAAAACCGACTTCGTAATATGAGTCATATTTTTTTTAAATACTTTTTTTTTAAATTAATAACCTAACAATTATAATAAATATGTATATAACATGCAAGACACAGACAGTTATTTTTTTTTAATTTTATTTTGAAATTTAGGATATTTTTCCGCGATTGTGGTTATCTGTGATTAACCCAGTATAAGTTATTCTTTGTATTAATATGTATTGAAATTAGTTAGCAATACTAAATTATGCTGAGTGAATCACGATCGCGAAATATTGTTTTTTGTTCGAGATTAAAATCAAGAATAAATTGTAAATAAATTAAAAAAAAAACTATAGGATAATTTCACGCAATACATATATCAATTCTACTAACACTATGCCTCTTCTTAATCCTATCTACATTTATAATTTCCGATTTTAAACTAAATCCTGGATTATCAATACCAGCTTTGCCATCATCGGGTTTCTTAGTTTTAAAATAGTCTTCAATTTCGCTTAAAGTCTTATCTTTGGTTTCTGGAAGAACTAATTTAGTGAAAATGATTGTAAACAGCGATGCTCCTGCGAAAATAAACAGCGCACCGCTAAAGTTCAAATACTCAACAATGTTCACGTGAACTTTAACACAGGCAAATACAACAAATTGCGCTGTACATACTACCAACCCTGACATAATTCCTCTGACTTCTAGTGGAAACAGTTCCCCTACCATTATCCAAGGTATTGGTAACATGCCAACCATACTAAAGAGTACATTTAATAGTACAAAAATTAGCGGTAGGGCTGCAAATTGTCTCGGACCACCATGAATTTCGTAATATTTTATGTAACTAGCGGTTATCAACATTGTAATAGCCATTCCACTAGCTGATACTAGACATAAATGTCGCCTTGCGAATTTTCTGATTAAAAATGCCGCCACTATTGACATAAAGAAACGAATTACTCCAATTATTATCGAGGCAATATACTCGTTTAATTGAACATTGGAATCTTTGAAAAAGGTGACGGCGTAGAATAGAATTGTGTAGATACCAGATACTTCTTGACACAGAAAGAATAAAATTAATATTCCGAATGGTTTTAGTGTTCTCGTAGCACAATAAACATTTGTTTTAACATTGTCTTCTTGCACTTTAACACTGGTAGCTTCTAGAAGACGATCATATTCAATTTGCGCTGTATTGACACTTCTTCGGAACCAAATAATTGAAGTTAGAGTTTCGTCTTTTTTGTCTTTTTTGATGAGCCATGCTGGTGATTCGGGGATTAGTTGTACACCGATTATTGTTATAATTCCGAATATTATTGAACTGAATGCAAGGATATGCCATGATAAAACATAACCTAAACAGTAGATTAACAAAATGCCTAATGATGCACAGATTGGACCAAGGGCTTGAAATATGCCTCTGTGTTCGGGAAGGGAGATTTCTGTGACGTAGGTGTAACAAGCTGTTGACATTCCTGAAATAAATTGATATTTATTAGTCTCTGTCATTTCTAGTTTTGTCATATTTAGGATGATTTATAGGTATAAAACCCATTTGTGTTACTATTTTCAGTTGTGAAAACAAATTTATTACTATTTAAAACCACACTATTTTACTGAATTACACAAAATATGTGCATACACATTTTAAATTTTATTGAAAATAAATGATGAATAGTCTAAAATTAAATATTATTTTCTACGACAGTTTGTAAACATTGCATACAGTTAAAATTGTACATCAGGAAAATATATTTGAAATATTTTATGAAAATCAAATATTTATTCTATTGAAACATGAAAACTATTTTGGAAGAATTTATTTTGAAAATCTGCAAGCAATTGGCAAAATAAAATCATTAGACCATAGAAATAATCTAGTTTGAAAATTTGATTAAGATTGGATAATTTAGTAAAAATAAAATATTGTTCCGAAATTCAGAAAAATTTTACTAAAAAAAATCTATTTATTTTTGGCATTATCGTCAAATAAATGATAAAAATTTATAACTAATAAAAATATATATTAATTAACTAATTTAAATATTCATTTTATTGTGTAAATTTGGACACCAATTACTTTTGTTAGGAAGTAAAAAGCCTGAGAGGTATGTTACCAACAATACTTTCGAATTATGTTGGTTGAAGTTATAAATTTATATTTCAAAAGAGATCATTTAATAAAAAAATTACAGAATTACGCGCTGTTTACGCATTTCTTACCTAATCAAATTGATTAATCACTATACATTTCTGCAATAGCTTTTTTGTTCAATTATATAATTTAAATAAAGTGAAAATTTTACAAACTTACTACTGTCGATGTAGTAATGTCTGTTTATGATCTTTGAATCATATAATATTTCGAATTGTTTTTCCAATTGTCTGTTAACCTTTTAATATTTTATTTGTTATCAATGAATATATTATGGAAATTTTTACACAGAAACAGTATTTTTGAAATAAATATAATACACATTTTCTCTGAAGTTAGGAAATAGAACACAACAAATCAACATTAAAACAGTGTTTTTTTAAATTACATTTACACTTTCTGTGGTTGGAACTTGATAAAACATTTTCAAAAAATTATTAAAAAATAAAAATGTGAAACTAACCAAGTGTGTTTTTTTAATAAATAATAACCTTATTGTTATTTTTATTTCTTAATTAGTAATTTATTTACAACAAATTTTTAAAAAAAAATGAGTGGTTAATGAGGATGGGATTTAATTCTAGAAAATATATTTGAAATAACAAATAAAAAATCTAGTAACCTGCTGCAATTCCTGTGATAAATCTTCCTGTGTATAGCCAGTTAATATCGTTGGCTAATGCAATAATAATCCAACCAATTATAAAAGGAATACTGGAGATTTGCATAGATTTCTTGCGGCCGAGAATTTCGCCCAAAATGCCCGATAGAATTGATCCGATTGGATTCGATACGGCGCCCAGACTTGCTGAAATCATAGAATAAATTTAAACTTACTACTGATTAGATTGATTTATATATTTGCAGTAATAATATGTGTAAATGATAAATTCTGATGAAAAACTTTTGCTAGAAAAGTTACAAAAAAAATTGTAATACGAATTATTTATTTTATAGAATGTGATGCGAAGTATTCTTTTATATTTCACATATATTATTTAGATGATTAAATACGAAACTTTAAATAACAAAGACTTAATTTATAATAAGGACGAGTAAGTACTGTGTTATTTGAAAATGTTGACGTAATAGATCTTAATGCTAATTTAAAAGTTAAATTATTTTTAAATTTAACATTAAACAAGCAATTGCGATTTGAATTAAACATTGGTGTTCTGAAAGAAATCGTGAAATTAAATTATAACATATTAATTTATTGTAAGTTAAGTTATATTTAAAATAAAACGGTTTCATGTTATAGTTCTGTATTAATATTTATAAATAATTGACGTTTTGACGAACTCAACGTACGTCTTCATCAGGATAAAAGATACAAATGACATTTACAGTAAATAAGAGAACATAGAAACAAAATTGAGCACTAACAGACTATTTTTAATCCACGAATTTTTCTAAATCTTTATATATATGCTAAAGATTTCACACTTAAAATAGTTACAAGAATTGAAATTTACTTAAAGTTCATTAAATTTAAAGATTTAAGCTAAATTTAATGAGCAGAATAGAGCCAGTTATTTATTTTTTGTTTAGTTTTATTTAGAATGCTTGCAGAAAAAAATAGTGTGGGTTACTCGAAGCAGAATACTCGTTCTGTGTTTGCCCAGATTATTTGAGCTCATGTATTTGGGTTCAACACAATAAAGATCACTTTCTATTCCTCGTAATATAATACATATTTTGTTTATATTTTCGTCAAACTGTATAAAAAAAACATGTCTTTGTCATACATACATACATACATACATACACAATCATGCCATGTACCCAAAAAGGTGTGGCACAAACTCTTTTCATCATCCCGAAATCAGTCGCCTACAAACATTCTTATCCAAACAAGCAACTTTCGCTTCATCCACATTCATAATTCCTCTCATACATGCTTTTTTATTCCTACTACTTGGAAACTTTCGCTTACGCAAAACATTCTCAATCATACCACTCCAAATACTCATCGGACGTCCACGCAAACGTATACCATCAAACTAATTTTTATTTATTTTCCGCAAATTTATGTGTCTATTCGGTTCACATCTGTAAGATCTATAATGTTGTAGAAAGAATATTTTGCCTTTATCAATCAAAACAGTCTGTAACGTTATATGTCTTACAGATCTGAACTGAATAGATCTATTGGCTTGTACTAGGAGTTTTAACTAATATTGATTTTAAAACAATGTAACTGTCATAAGAGTCAGGACTAAATAAATGAACTAAAACACCGAAAAATCGAGTGCAGAATACGAGTCATTAAATTTATTTTTTAAATCATTCAAATAAATAATAATAAATCGGCAATTTATCTCGTTCGATTTGATTACAATGAATAAAAAAAATATAAAAAATAGTTTGCTCGCGCGCGTTTTAATAAATTTTCTAGATTCGTAACACTGAATCAGTTGGGCAAGGTTGGATTCGGTGTGTAAGGTCTGTAGCAAGGCCAATGACGTTACCGTTTATCACTCTCGCACCGATAACCTTCCCGTTGGCGCTATCTTAGTTGCACCTGTAGCACGCGATTTTACATTCGTGCGCGCGCTCCCCTCGGTTCACTATATGCAATTTATTACTTGCAAAGATAATCGGTAGTTTTCTCTTTCCGTCTCATTGTCAAGGACGCGATTTTCATGTAATAGTATTATTTATGTTTTCAGCTCAGCGTTCTGTAACGTTTATGCTCCTAATTTATTTCTAGAATTTGTACTTAATTAGATTATGTAAAAAATGTGAGGAAAATACAATTTACATGAAACTTTTCCTTATTTCTGTTTCCTGCGCATTATTATAATTAAAGGGAAGGTAACCACTTTGAGAATTTTTAAAAAACCCATTTTTTGTTCTTTTTACCACTTTGACTGCAAGGAAAAAGTGGTATACAAGTGGCTACATTATTTATTCGATTTTGATAAAATTTTTAGAAAAGTTTCTCCTAGTGCCCACATAAATTATAATATTATTAAAATACAGTGTTTACCCATATACTTCTAATCTTGTTTATTTCTAGAATTTGTACTTAATTAGATTATGTAAAAAATGTGAGGAAAATACAACTTACATGAAACTTTTCCTTATTTCTGTTTCCTGCGCATTATTATAATTAAAGGGAAGGTAACCACTTTAGCATTTTTAAGAAACCCATTTTTTGTTTTTTTTTTTAAATATATTCTTGGAACACTCTAGAATGAGGTTCTGAAGGTTAAAATAATAGTGAATTTGCAATTAGCATTTTCTAGTGAGCGCACGGAAGCCCTTTTTACGCTCAAGCTAAAGCAGATTTCTATGTCGACATTGGTTAAACAGAGCTACTAAAATACTTAGTGGTGACACTTTTAGCAATATCCATCGTTCTACTCATCGTTGATTTTTCACATAGAAAACAGAACTCGAAACTTTAAACGCATTTTTCTCAAAACTATAATACTCTAACTAATTTAATTAAGTTTAAGATGAAAATTGATTATTTTTAGTGTATTATTTAGTACTTAAAATAATGTATACCTAATGATACATTACATTTTTTTTATTGTGTATTATTTACATTGTTTTGTATTAGATACAAATTAAATTTTTATATCTTTTTTAATTTTGAGTCACAATTTAGTATGGGTAAACAAGAAATGTCAACAAATTATAGCAGTTTAATTTTAATGTACTTATAGTTTTTAGTTTACAAAATATTTTATTAGATTATAAAGTGAAAAACGGTAAAATATGTTTAATGTAATGTTAATTTCGAATTAAGTAAATTTTGAGATAATAATTCATTTTTTTAATCACTTTTTTTTTTAAATATAAGAAAAAGTATTGTTTTATCGCTAGCAGAAATAATGTATCTATAACACAATAAAAAGTTAATGTTTTTTGTTTGATACAATGTTCGTTATACATTAAACTGTAAAATTTGGTTTTTAAGTTGGTCGTAAATGATAAATTTATTTTACATATATTTTTTCCACTTCTATTATATAATATATTCGTTATATCATATATGCGCTATTTAGTTCTAAAATGCTAATGAAATATATATTATTTTATTTTTAACTTTAGTATATATTATGAAAGCAGAATAATTATTTAAATAATAAAAAAAATAATGTACCACGTTTTTAACACGGACTAAAAAATATAATATAATTTCTCCTAGCCCCAGACAGATGTATAAATTTTAAATATTAAAACTGATCTCTGAGTTTTGCAAAAATTTAAGAATTGATTATTCTAAAATCATCAATTTGTGAAAAGAGTCATTTTTTCCTCGGGCCTATTTTTTTTATTCAGTTCAACCCTGAATAGGTATATGTGCAAAGTTGTTTCTAATTGATGTAGAAATGGGTCAAAATTGAATTATAAGTTTTGATCCTAATAAATAAACTAACTAATAATAAACATGTAATAAAAAAATTGAAAATTAATTACCAATCCATGAAGCTTGCTCTGCATCAATGACTATACTATCTGATGACATCAATTGGGGAATTAAGATGGCGGAATATCCTTGGCATATTCCAATTGATATAGATACAGAGTGGGCACAAACTGCTGCCAAAGCCTTAAACAAGGAAAAAATACGAGATAGAAAAAAAAGATATTAATTATTAATTTAAAAACTTTACAGTTTGGTTTTCCTAATGAGTCACATTTTTTATTATATTTTAAAACAAATTTTTATTTAGAGTTTTCGACCAATCTTTAGTATAATTTAAGAAATTTAGAAACAAAACTAAATTATGAATAGAATAATTTTTTACAATAAGCTACAGCTTATTAATTATTTATCGATTTATTAATAAACAATTGTTTAATGAATTTGCTGTTAACAGGAATTAGTGAAATGAGGAAGAAGAGATGATGTATGTTTCCGTAAATAGATATAAAAATCTTAATTGATTATTATTGTTCAGGGTTGGTGTTGTATAATTTTATTATTAACTATTAAGATTACTCGATTAAGTTATAAATATTTATTGATATATTAAAGAGTAATTGTTTATAATATTAATCATTTCGAAAATGATGACAAACACCTTGTCATCTTAATACAGAATTATCCTAAGTCCATTTTTTGTCTGTCACTAAGCACTGAGGTTGCCATCTACGATGTATGGCAAAAGTCTGCGACGAGGATAGACCAATCACGACATATTAGCCCAGAAAATTACTAATTAGGACAATGCAGATATAATATTATTATATAATATTATATAATATAATATTATATTTCAGGCGATGATAAAGAAGGCCATTTAACATACTTTTAACCATGTATGCCATTAATACTTGTATGATTTTAAACGACAAAGAAATTTACAAATTTGTTGTGAAAAAGTACTTTTTCATATTTTGTTTTAACTCACTTTTATTATCTTCTATTTTGTAAATTGTAACAGAATCACATAAGAATCCTAATACTTTTTATTGGATTTAATTATTTATTTCCGATTAAAAGACAAAGTGAGTAAGTTTATTTATAATTTTATTAATTATTACGTTTTCAACGATATGTTGTCGTTCTCCTGAGAATAAAATATTTGTAAAAATTAAAAAACACAAATAAAAATAAGAACGTATGAAGAGGACTACCATATCGTTGAAAATTTAATAATGAATAAAATTTGAAATACACTTAAGCTAAATTTAGATGGAATGGCACGGAAAGAGCAGTTTTTGTTTTGATTGGTTGAAATTTTCCGTCGTCACCGGTGAAACCGGCCAACGTTAAAATTTCAACCAATTAGAATAATTTGATTTCAATTTCTGAAACATAATATCTCTATTAGATGACATAAAACCAATAAACAAGCTTCCAAGGCTACATTGCCAAATTAGTAACATAAAATCAAGATAAAAATTCATCAAAAACTTATTCGTCTCATGAATAATATTAAAAACATTGTCAGTCAGGTCATTGTTATTCCTTTCTGGAATTTAATCTGCATTACATTAAATTTGTATTAAGTTCTGTGTTCGATACTACGCAAAATAATTTATTTATTATGCGAGGAAAATATATTTAAATAAAAATAAAAACCCGTCTACCAAAATCTATAGATGATCTATTTTTAATTCCTTCTTTGAATAACATGTAACATGTAAATGTATAAAAACTATTTGCAAAAAACTGTAAACAATATAAAAATCTTTAAACTGATGTAAGAACTTGAATAAATTGCTTCAGTAAATATATTATAAATATATTAATTTCATATGTGATTGGTTAGTGTTTGGTTGATCTGTCATCTTTTTTTTTACACTCAAATTGTACAACCATTAAAAAAAATAGTAGTACCACAGTTTTGGAAAGTAAAACAGTACAGAAAATTAGTGACAATTAATGCATTGTAAAAAAAAATAGCGAAATTACAAAACAATAGTAATAAAATTTTACTATAAAAAATCTGTAATTTTATTTTACTATAAATATCCTGTTTTTCTACCTCAAAATTCTGTAATTTTTACATAATTCATAATATTCACAAAAAGTAAGTAAAAATGACCTAATAAGTATGTAAAATTGCTTACTTTCTGCAAATTGCATCACATACTTAATGTAGAATTACATATTGTTGACATAACTTCTTAAATTATGTAAAATTACAGCTTGCATATTAATATCTGTAATAATTCATCAAAATAATGAGACTTAATACATATTTTGTATAATAATTAATAAAATAAGTGTAATCAATTCATTTCAATATACATCCTTTATGTAAATTTAGAAATGTATGTAATTATACCAACAATAATATTACAGAACTTAACAAATTCTAGTTATTTATGAAAAATTCCTGACAGCAAATTTATTGAAGTTCTGTAAATTTACTAAAACAGACTTTACTAAAAGACTGTAATATTACATACATATGTACTTTTTCATTCCGTTGGTAATATTGTATTACATAATGTTTGTAATAGTTGTGATATTATGTATTTTTAAATAATTATATTAAAATTACAGTAGTTGAGCAATTATACCTAGAAATACTGAGCATCATAGTGTCTCATGGTTTGTAGATAACATTACATAATTTGTTTTTAGAGTGTGAAACAATTATAAAATATTGTTTTTGAATGTCGAAACACATCAATATTTGATCCTATAAATAGATAGAAGTATGCATAATGTTGGTGCGCAGAGTAGATAAATAAAAATTATATAAGAGTTACGAGTATAATATGGAAGGAACATTAATATACTTAAAGAGTATCTTTTATGATTTGAAAAATTCTGTGTTTCGTTTTAAACAAAATGATTAATATTGACAATGATTGTTTTTGAGATTGGAAGATGAGCAAAACGAAAGTCAACATATCGTATAGAGCGTTACAAAATAAATATTTAATTTAATTCGAAGTAATTAGAATATATTATGTTTAATAATTTAAATAAATATTTGTACTTTTTCTAAAAAAGAGTGAAAGGTGTTAATAGGAAATAGAATATGGAAAAATTTTAAAAGTGCTAGAAACGAGAGTAGGAAATACTTATTCGAATAATTTTCGAGTTAAACTTCTGCTTTGTAATTCAAGATTCGATTGAAACTTCAGTCTAGCTATCCGTTATTTAATTTTATATTTTATTTATTTTAAGATTTAAACTCGAAATTAATGTGTATATATGTATTAAACTTTAGCTAGTGCGACTTAAGTTGTCTAGTAATTGATTTATTCAGTTGTTAGGAATGCATAATTCTTAAGATATTAAATCTTAAATTTTTGATTATGTTTGTAAATAAATATTTATTGTTATTTTCAATTTTTTATTATTGATACTTTCAAAGATACACAACAGTTTTTTTTAATTTATGTAACGGTCAAATTTATCATTATTGGAAAACAATTTCTTTCTGTAGCAATTAGATATGAGTCATTTGTTATATTGTGTTTTATAAGCAAAATTCGATGAAATTTTTTTTGTATAAAAAAAGAAAAATACTGTAAAATTAATGGGTTTTTATTAACTTTTTGTTAAGTTTATAAAACTTTCTTTCAAAGACTACTAAAATTTCTTATAATTTTATGTATAGAACACCATATACAAATGGCGTATCAGTCTTTTCAGAAAAAAAAAATGCTTTATGGTCAATTTTTAAAACATTCTCAACTTAATTAATGGTCAATGGTCAACTTAATTATACAATAGGTTTGTTTGATTGACTCTCTTGCATTTTACTGTCTAAATAGGGATGTTTGGAGGGAACTAATTTCGGAATAGTAGAAAGAGTTTGTGCCATACCCTTTTGAGTACGTAGCGTGATTGTGTATGTATGTATGTATTACATATGTAGATTGTGAATTGGAATTAAATTTTTCCACACTTACATTATAATTCTCGTATTACATCTTAATCGAGTGATTTAGATTTTGAAATATCCGGAGGAAATTTCCTTAATGCACAAGTAACTGACCTTGCTTTATAGTAACTATAGTCATAATGATATATTTTAGTAAAATAAAATAAATACTAAGTGGAGACATCCTTCTTAATATATAAAGTGTTACAATTATTATATTTACACGGTCAGTATATTATGAATCATTCAATTTCGCGTACAAAGCAAAAATTTATCTAATTCTTTTATAGTAGTTATTCTAGATCGCTACTTACATATACTGTCCTCTTATCATTCTAGAAAAATACAATATAATGTTATACTTACGGCGGATTTTATAATAAGGTCGACTTTAAATGGAAAAGTAAAAATCGATTTTAAACTTTGAATGGCTTGATCATTATATTTATCTATAAAATTTAACTATTTTTTGTCGATTTTTTCAATGGCATACATAATTATTATTGCTGTTGATAAAATGATGCTTTTTGTCAATTTAAAATAGTTAGTTAGAGTGTTTATTACGAGGGTTAAATCTCTAACAAAACTTTGTACACCGACTTTTAACTTTTTCAGCTGACTATGTGACTTTTTCCTTTGACTACATAAATTTTTACAGGTAGCGCGTTGGACTCGGACCCCAGAGGTCCCTGGTTTGCGCCGCGCTCACACTATAAAAATTAATTTAAATATTATTTTTGGTATTAAAACCTTGTACCACTGAACTGATATCTGTTGCGTTTGAATGGTTTGGAATCCACTATAAGTTATAGGTTCTTATGGACTAATAATCCGCACCATTGACAATGCAATACAAGCCAATTGTAATCATTGGTCATCTGACGTCAAGTTATAATTGCGATTTGAATGGGTTTACTATAATTTACTAATTATTGACATTAAATATAAATAATTAAAAAAAATACGTATCATTTTATTTAGCATAACATTTTGATTTAATTTTTACTGGGTGATCCTTTAAATGTATATTCAACTTAAAGCTTTAAAAATTCTATAAAATTTATACATGTTGATTCTCTGATAATGCTTTTTTAAAATTATAAAATGCTAATTATTACAGTATAATTTAATTTTTTGCAGATTGTCGGAGTGTTTAGCAAATAATTATTGGTAAGTCTTACACAAGTTTTATTTTACAAATTCATAATTTATTAACTAAAGAAATGATGACATATTTATTTGTCGTTTCAATTAAGACATTTTACAATGCAAATCAATAATATTTATTCTATAAAAGTGTGTATACATTACATTTTTTTATCTAATACGTACGTGAGAATTTTTGCGAATCTCACAATTTTCACGGAAAAGTTAACAAAGTCAACAAATTTTTTAGTATTTTTCAATATTTTAATTTTTTATTTAATTATATTTATTTCTTAAAATTTTATTTATAAAGTACATAGATACTGCACACAAATGACACATGAGGCGTATATGAGGCGTATAGATGCAAAACTCACTATTCGACAAAAAGTGAAAAATGAGATTTTGCGCGATTTGGACGTAGAATTTTACAAGGAATACGATATTTAGGTTAGTTAGAAAAAAAACTCAGTATTTAATATGAGAAACACTCTTTAAAGTTTAGTGTTGGATGAAAAACTCACTACTTGCGTTGATAGTTTAGATGCAAACAGTTACTTCGTATGAATTAATGATGTATAAAACCAATGATTCACGATTTTAAATAAGTATTGCCATTTAGTAACAAGATTTTATCATCAAAATACAATTACGCTCAGCTATAACAGTTTTTTGCAAATATCTCAGAACTTAAAATTTGCAAATAGTGAGTTTTGCATCTATACGACTCATATAGAAAAGTAACCTATGCTTATTCAATTTAGTAAATATAATTTTAATTTAAAAAAAATATCATAATTGCGATAATAACAACTAAATTAAATAATTAATTAATTTCGTATTAATAAACTACATATTTTTTGGAATATACACAATAAAGCCTTACTCAGACTGCCATTTTAGTTTTACGCACAAGCACATAATTTGACCAATCTAACCACTTGACACATTTTTAGTTTTATCAAGTGTTTGGATTGGTTAAACTTTTGTGCTTGTACGTAAAAAATGAAAGAAAAACGGCAATTTCAATGAGGCTTAGATCAATTTAAAATTCTTTTTGATGATGGCTTAACTACCGAATACAGAATACAATGAGTATATTCTGTATTGTTTCCGTTAAAAATTACAGTCCGTTAAAATGAAAATCTTGTTGCAATATAGCTAGGAAACGATACAGAATACACCTGGAAATTGGCCACTAAAGAGTTTTTAATAAAATTGTTTGTTTTTATTATTTTTTATTTGTTATATATTTTGATTGATGTATGAGTAGTTTGTTTATCTAGAAAAAGATTTTAAACAAAGTCACACTATAGACTTTGTCACAGAAATTCAATAATATTTAATGGACCAATATTGGCAATAGTATATAAATAGAATTTAAAAATTTATTTCAGACGTAGTTGCGTTTCGATCATAGAATAGGTTGCATATTATTATCATATTACAATACAGAGAAAAAAAGTGAGAAAGAAGATATTGTGTTACCAACATAATGACATGTTATTAAACTATTGCATGTTTGAATATCAATTAACAATTCAATCAGTTGCTGATGTTGCTTGAATACATTTCCCTCTTTCTACACTGTTAACACTGAAAAAAAAAATGAAATTTATCTTGTGTAGTTCCTGTATTTAAATCTTTTCTTTAGATGTTTACTAGAAATACGACTAGATGTGGAATATATTATTTATTGTTATTTAATTGACTAATTGGTTAATTATTAAAAGTTATTTTATTAAAAGTTATTTATTTACTCGATAGAATTGATTCTCATGCGTTTTACCGCAAAACGTCGCCGTAAATGAAACTGCGGTTTGCTATTTACATAACATATAATTGCGAAGTGAATAAAACAACAAACATTGACGCAGGCACACATAATCCGGAGCTATACGTTCTCAAAGGAAGAAATAAATGTATATCAGAGCTTCAAACCGAAATAAATTTTCAAACCGTTATATTTTTTGTTCCGGTTTTCGTTCCGGTTCAATTAAAAAATATATATCGGTTTGGTTTCGGTTTTCGTTCCGGCAAAAATAACGGTATTTTTCGGTTTTCGATTTTCGGTTCAGTTCGAAGTGATTAATTTAAAAAAAATTTTATTGTATTAAAAACTTATATTCTATCATAATTTACAACATTTTATTCTTACTTTTATAATAAGCATACTAGATAAATTGATACAATTATATAATATGAATAATAATAATTAATTAATTAAAGAATTAGAAGTATATAATATATGATAATAATATAATTTATTATATAATTATAACTTATATAATTTGTATGTATGTTTTAATTATATAATAATAAGTTAACATATGTTAACATAACAAATTCTTGTATACAGGATTTTTATTTATTTTTATTTTAACTTTACGTCCAGAACTTTAAAATAGATATGCATATTATATTTGAGTATATTATATCTATTCATGTTTGTCAAAACATTATAGTATTTTCATTATTAAAATACTTTTTCTATGAGTCAGTTTCTGGAACATTTATTGTTATTTACAATAAATTATAATAATAGCACAAACTTAGTTTATTAATACAGACATATTTAAATTAACCGTAATTATCAAGATAACCTTATTACTAGAAGCAAAAACGCATAGTAATTAAGATAAAAAAATAGCAAACTGTGTAAATACTTTTTATCAAAATATTCAGAAAAAAATTTCAGTAACAATATAAAAAATTTGTTTTGTATTGTGTTTACATTACAAATAATAAATTATGTTTTTTATTTAACTTTCCAGGCATAAGAAAGTACTGTTTTAGAAAAATTTGTACTTGAAACTGTCATTGATTACAAAAGTGATTTATATATTTATTTACTGATGAATAAATGTTCTGGCATCAAAGTTTAGTTAATTTATGTTTTAATAAATTTATTCAATAAGAAAGTTGCAAAAAATTTAATGTTACCTTCGAACCATAAGACGCACTCCAATTTTAAGTCAAATTTTTTTTTATAAAAAGTTAACAATTTATTTCTTTTAGTAAAGTTTGAAGCTGTAAAAGTTATAGCTTATTCTAAAATTTAAGGCATTGGATAAAATTTAACTGAAAATTGTACAACTATATGTTAACATAGTAAAAAAGTCTTTCAGAACTCATTATATTAAAATGAAAACTCGTTGAGTTCGTCGACGTTTCGACGAACTCAACGTCCGTCGTCATCAGAAAAAATGATACAAATGATATTAGAAATATTCATATTTGATTAAAATATTATTTTTCTTGATGAAGACGGACGTTGAGTTTATCGAAACGTCGATTAAAATAAATATTTATACAAAACTTTAACCTAAAGCAATTTTATTTTAACTATATTTTATTATTGTGTATTTCAATACAATTTTCTTATATATCAAAATAAATTTATTTTATTCTGATACCAAATTTATTATTTTATCTTTGGGCCAGTATTTTAACATTTTGAAATAAATTTATGCTTGGAATAATTTTAAAATGAGCCAATTACTGATCGGAAGAATACCTAAATAAAAATTGAAAATATTGACTGCTATTTTATTAATACTTTCGTAGTAATAGTCACGGTTCATCAACATCAATTTATCGTATTTTAAATAATAGAAAACTCATTAATTTAACAGTGTATTAAAAGCAGTAAATTACTGCAATAAAATTAGTATCAATTTACAGGTTTATAGTATTCTTATGTCAAGGTTACAAATGAAACAGTATACGAACGATATATTTTTAATTTTCGGCTAAAAACAGCGATATCACTTTCATTTGTTTATAGTGTATTGATTTCTTACCGTTATTTACCGTAAATGAAAACTGCCAACTGCATTGTTATAGTAATATCAAGAAAAAAAAATCAAGGCTACACATGTTAGTTAATATAAAGATATTGATTTTAATAAAGGGTCAATCAGTTTGTTAGGAGATTTACTGATGTATACTATGTTCTATATAATTGTTATTATTTGCAAACCTTGAAAAATAAAAATAGATTCATAATATTTACATACGCAGTTATATTTTTCATTGATAAGCTTCTGGCAGAAGTTAATCTAATTTTCTTTTGCACATGACATCAAATTCGCGCTTGATAGAAAGCTTAGTGAATAATTTAATATAAGTTTAATACAATTTAATACGTAGTAGTTATATATTTATGGGAATAAGTATCAATATTAAAATCATTTGATTATGTCCATCTCTAGTTTTTTTTTATACAGGTGTTTCATTAGTAAACGGAAATACTTAAACGGTGAATAGAGGTCACCGAGGCGGCTCTAGAAATACCCCATTTATTGGACCTGACGGTCTTTGTAACCGAGATACAGGGTGTTTTATCGATTTTGCTTATTTCTTCCTGGGATCATAACTATCGAACCACCCCGTACATTTTTTTGATATTTGGTACACATGTTTCTCATTCAGAGCTTAAATGAGCCACCTTACTATTCACAAGAAAAATCCAGGTCCGGATTAACAAAAAAATAGAAAGCAATTGTGACCTTGAAACAACACCCTGTATATTAAAATTTTCAAAATCCGTTTGCATATTTGGAAAGCGCACAAAAAACTAAATTAAAATTAAGAACTTAGAGCCAAAAAAATGGTTATTATTAACTTTTCATAATAAATTATAAAAACTTTTGAATCCATACTTATTTTAAAATTACTAAATAATTATTAACTACATTGGTTTCAATTTTTTTTTTTTTTTTCAATAAATGGAGTATTTCTAGAACCGCCTCGATGACCTCTATTCACCGTTTAAGTATTTCCGTTTACCAATAAAACGCCCTGTATATAGGGTGATTATGATCTTCTCTGTATTATTTTAGGGGGTGATAGTACACTTAAAAAGGAGTCAGTAAACCTAAAAACGCCTTAGTAAAAGTCGTCTCATAAGCGAGATAATAATTCTTTTAGTTTTTACATGTTTTAAACTCTAGTAATTAACTTTTTAACACTGTGTATAACATAATAAAATAAGATTTATGTTCGCATAATTTCTTTTCAAAATTTGACATTTTAAACATATTTTACTTTTATCAGTAAATTTTGAATACTGTCTTTATATGCCAATTTTTTTTTTGATTTAAACTAAATGTATAGAATTGGTTTTCAGTTCTATTAACTTTTTTGAATTATATCATAAAAACTTGGCACACAAAACTATAAAACATAGCTGATACTCTTGTTTCAAAATTTCTAATTTACCTTTAAATAAATAAATTTTTTTTTGATACTTTGTTACTTCCTAATTCGAATAACTATATCTACTGCTATTCTGAGAGAAAGTCTTATCATAAAACAACTTCATTATTTTATAGAAATTGAAATTAGTGTAATTAATGTTTTTGTTTGACAAATTTTGTATATATAAAATTTTGTAAATATTTCTTTTTAATTTTATTTATAGTTGATTTTTTTATTAAATTGTTGAAGCAATCTAAATTATTATTTAATTTTTGTGCAATTTTGATGAATATGTTTTTTCTAATGTTTTAATTAAAATACACTGAATCATATTTTTAATATTTTTTTGTATTTCCTAAAATGTTATTTTACTACGTATACATTCATAATAATAGACAATGACATTTTATAGTTTTTTTTAATAAACTTCCGACAAGCAATTTCCGAATTTATTATATCACAACGATTAAACAACATATGTATGTTTACAAAACGGTCTGTGGTATTAAAAGTTTTTGCAAATTAATTTCAAAATCTTTCGCAATATCTTTTAAATTAATAGTAAAAATATTTACATAATTTGTTTCTCATATAATTTTATATTGTCTAATAATTTTAAAGTTGTCAGTAGTTTTATTTGTTTAATTAACATGTTTTTATGTTTCATTTAAGGAATTCAATAAAAAATTGATTTGTAATATGAATTTAATTTGTAGTTTTATATTAATAATAATAAAATATATAGGTTTTTTTTTGCATTCAAATTAAAATGACAAAAATTATTATATGATAATATAATGATTATACTATAAGCTCGGTTTTTAAACGAGTTTTAACTAATACCGGTTTAATGATAATGATAAGACCTGAACTAAGCAAATGAATGAGCCGGGCCCATTCAGTAAAAAATAAGTATTTTTTAATATAAATCGAGACTTTATGTCTAAATATAATGATACGTATTTTTTAAAATGTTTATATTTCATGTCAATAATTAGTAAATTAAAAAAAAAACTGCTTTAAGTTAAAGTTCTGTATTAATATTTATTTGAAATCGACGTTTCGACGAAACTCAACATCCGTCTTCATCAGAAATTATTTTATTTCATTAACTTTTCGTCAAAGTAAGATCATATTATAATTTATTACCACCGAGTAAAATACAAGAATTGTAGCAGAATTCGGCAAATATCAGAATTTTTTTAAAATGATTATATTTATATATAATTAGTAAACACATTGGCCCGTAATCTCACCTCACTTTTTCGTAAAAAAGTGCTTTTATCATTAATTTTAAAATAACTTTTTGCTTCTGTTTGTCATCAAATATAAATAATTTTTCTATATTTGATCATTTTTAATATATTTGGTATTATAAAATTTAAATAAACTATTTTAAAATGCTTATTAAATGATTTTAAGTGAACGTCAAAAGCACTTTTTTGAAAAAGCACTTTTTCATATGAGGTGAGAATACGGGCCAATATCTTTGATAATATACAATATTGGTATAACCTATGAGTAATATATGGTAATATGTTTTAAAGATTACTGAGATAACAAATATGAATTTCTAATATAGCAAAAAACCTTTTAGAACTTATAATATTAAATTTAAAAAGACTTTAAATTAAAGTTCAGTATTGTTTTCATTAAAATTCAACTTTTTTAGTTAGAATTATGAAAAATTAGAGAAAGTTATACTTCTTTATCTTTACTTTTTTATTTATTTTATGAGAAACAGAAAATAGTTTGATTTTTGTAAATCATCATGATTGTAAACAATGCATTTATATTTGAGATTATAAACAAAACTTATGTTATGCAATTGAGAAAAGCCATCAATTAGAATGAATTAAAAATTACTAATTGTGTATTTAATTACTTCATTACGTATGTATGACAATTCTAGTTTTTCTTTCGAATAATCACATGAAAACGTTTTGATTTATCAGCGCTTTTAAATTCAGATATTATTTATAGTTTCAGTAATGACAAATAAATACATATCATTAGCTTATTAGATTATTAGCATATTTCAGAATTTTAAGTAAACATAGTACTTATTCAGTTTAACATACGTAAACATGAGATAATAATATTTATGTTGTTGCAGAAAATACACATTTCTATTTACTGATTTTAGCCAATTTTCTTGATTTTCAAAAGGGTTATATAAAATTAATAAACTACAAAAATAAATAGAAATAAGCAATATTGAGATTTATCTAGACAATTTTATCTAGATAATTCACCTAGATAAAAAATTATTTTTTATCTTATTTAGATAAATTGAAAATTTATTATCTAATCTATTATCTAATCTAAATTAATTATATATATATATATATATATATATATATATATATATATATTTGTTTCAATTTTGACAAATATTTTGCAGCAATTTAATATAACTGAGATTTTATTAAATTTTATGAACATGAAAAACTAGAAATAATATCAATTTTAATAAATTAAAATAAATATGATCTTATGTGGCGAAAAGTTAATAAAATAAATGAATTTTTTTTAAACCACAAACTAAGAAGCTATATACGTATTTCGAAAGCTAAGTTTTCACTATCAATAGTAAAAGATAAAGCTAAAGTCCTAATCAGTGATCTAAGGTTACACAGACGTTTAACGTACCCAGTTCTCAAAGATGTTTAGCTTTCAAAATACGTATATAACTTTTTTAAATTATTGTTTGTAGTTTAAGGGAAATTATTTTTTTAAATATCATTTTAATAATATATTTTTATGCAGAATTAAAATCGGAACTTACTTGTAATTTTTAAAAAAATATAACTAATTTAGATTTTTAAATTTCCATGTATTCTTTTGATATTTTTAATAATATAATACTTAATATTGTTATTTCTAATAATCATATTATACAAATTTTAAAATGAAAAATTTTTTTTTTAACAAATAAACATTTATTCTGTTATCTCAATGATATAAAAATACTGTATCTTTTTTTAAATCTAGATCATTTTATTTTATTCTCCCAACACTAGAAATAAGGTTAAGTTCAAGGATTTAATTATTTGAATTCATTACTTGTACCTACTCAACGTGTGTACATATTTTATTTTACATTAATACTGAAACGTACAATTATTAATCTTCGATTTTCTTTATTATTTTATTTTTAAGGCCCAAAAGTCCCAAATTGTTATCTTAATAATTACGAAGTAATTGGTATTACTTTAATGAAAATTGCCTTCAATATACAATGGCTTTCAAATCACATAAATAATAATAATGATATGATTTTTATTTCCATATAAACCGAAACATGATATGGGAAAAAGTCAATTGAAAAAAAAAAAAACATAAAAATTGTAGTACAACACAGAATTTACATTACAATTGAAAATTAGAACATGTCACTAAGATAATCATCAAAATGTAGTAGTTTTTGTCGATGAAAAATTTTCTTTAAATGAAATTTGAAATTACTTTCAGATTTTATGCTACTAATATGCTTCGATAAATGATTGTGAAAGATTTGGTCAATGTGACTTGGGTTAAATTTAGCTTTATTTAAATTTATAACTGGAATAGTAAAGTTAGATTTAGTTTTAAGTTGATACATTATTTCTTATATTAAATATTATATATATTATTACATATTATTTGGGAAACATTTATAATCAAAAACATTATTTAAAATGAATAACTGATACTATAAACTTAGTTTTAAAATTGGTTTTATCTATAATACCAAACACCGTACACGTACTACTAGTTAATGTTATCGTAAGAATAATTTGAATTATCTTATTGTTATTATTAGAATTTAAAACAGAATCAATTTAAATTAGCATACTAGCTTTTAATGGCATTATTCTGGTCATTAAATTTACCTTAAATATTTCAATTTCAATCACTGATCACTACTTTAAGTGTGACATCTCTAGCTTAAATTCCTTTATATTTAAATGGCATGCATGCTCAGAATGGATCTATTTAAATTTACTTAAGCTTTATTTAAGTTAAAGATCTTTAAATGTAAATGTAATGATCAGAATAGTAGCATAAATCAAATAATTTAAATATTACAGTTAATTTATTTTACATTTAATTTACTAGTAGCCTTGTCTGAACTAATATTACAAATTTTTATCTAAAAATTAAATATTTATTACAGTTCTAATGTAAACAACATCTATAAAACGTGTAACTGTCAAAAGGTTTTTAACTATTTCGAGTCATACTATAGCAGCTAATAAAATAATTATTGTAAAATACACGTCGATAAATAGCCGACAGATATGGGAAGTCGAACCATTTTGAGAAGTTTAGATTATTTGCAAAATCGTTTATCAACAATTTAATCATTTATTTCGCGTTTAATTTCATTTTCGTTTTCATTTTTAATCGAAAACGATCGAAAATTTAGATCAAGATCGTACACCACATATAGACCCCGACCTGATTTTCATTGTAGTCTCACAGTCTAACATCGATAGGTCAATGCTTTCATACGGTTATTATTCAGTTAGAATAATCTCGTTTCGGAAAACAATCACTTTTCGACTTAAAATTGATTGTATGCTAATTGGAATTCGTAATTGGTTATTTTTCTAGCAAAAATTATTTTTGTTAAAAAATATTATGCTCTATTCTGATCATTTCATTTACATTTAAAGATCTTTAGCTTAAATGAGACTATAGAGTAATTCTGGACACGCATGTCATTTAAATTTAAAAAAATTTAAGCTAAAAATTTCACAATTAAAGTAGTAACAGAATTGAAATTTACTTAAAGGTTCTTTAATTTAAAGATTTAAGCTTAATTCAATGATTAGCGCCATTAGTATTAAGGGAACTACTTTTACAGTAGTTTCCTTAAAACCTTCCGTTTTCAGAGTTATATTTCAGATGTAATAAGAAAAATATGGAAACGTAATATTAATATTATGATACGCGTGATGAAAAAATTAATAATGTAATTTCTTAAATAGAACATTGTATTATACAATAATTTCACTTACAGGAACTACATAATTCTTCCTATGACAATTTTGTTAGTGTAATCTAAATGAGAGCGTGAGAAAAAATAGCAAAAAAATTGATGATATTTATAAAAATACAAATTACATTTCTGACCTTGAACTTGACAATGTATTGACGTAAGTTTTAAATGCAATTACGCAATTGTCATGCTCTTTGCAAAAATTTATTTAATCGACAACAAATCATATAATCACAATAAAATTATTTAATTCACTTTAAAATACTTTTGTCACACGTGGTTATAATATTATAATAATATATGTTTAATTTAAATAAATGCATTTTTTTACACATTAAATATGATTTAAATATGACACATTTTTTTTTTTGTAAAAAATGTAAATTAGCTGTAATTACGTATGTAATGTAAAAAATGTTAAAAAATTTGTAATTTCTGTCCGGTAAATTTATGTAGTTAATTTTACAATTATGATATTATAATTTGTCTAATTTGTTAATATGTATAATATTTGTAATTTTTTTTTTATATTGTGTCCTTGACAATGGATAGAACTACAAAATGTTTTGAACATAGTCCAAACTAGAGTTTGCAGTTTAATTTATACACGAACTAAAAATAAATTTGTTTTGAAAACAAATCAAAAATAAACTTGAATACATACGTACAAAGTTATTTTATTGATAGAACAATAATATCAACATATACTGTATGTGAAAATAATAATTAGTAAAAACTTTAAACAATTACTAAACTATACATGATAGTTGTATAAAACACTGCTAAATTTATTTTCTATTAACAATATGATTTATTTGTCAAGCAACCAATCGTAAAATCAAATCTAATCTCTTTTTAAATTTTATATTTAAGACTTATTTTGGTTCTTTTCTATCAATAGATGAATTCGGTTAGGTTAAGTTTTGAATCACGTTTAAAAAGCAACAGATATCAATTGTTTTTATTATTTACTAATATGAGAAAAAACTAGCTGAAGAAAGTTAATTTATCGAATTGAAAACAAAGTGATGAATAATAATGGTACGTTAGTAGTAAAAAATATTTATTTTTTATTTTTTAGTGCAATTTTAAATAAAATCTTGTCATTTAGTAGTACTTTTTTATTTGTTTTATTTTTTAGAGTAAAATACCATAGTGTTTTAAAATCGAAAGCTACAGAATATGAATTCATAGAATTTTCTGGATTTGTATACTGTGGTTTAACCTTGTCGCAGACGTTTCGTTATACATCGTAGATGACAGGAAATTGTATGAATTAAATGGATATCGGCCGTGAAACTGTAAAGATTACTTCTACAGAATACGATTAAATTTTAAAATAATAATAATATAATTTCAAATAGATATGTTTTGATGGGCGAAGTACAATGACGTAGATTCTAAGCAAAGTACTATACTCGAATTTAAAATCTTTCAATAATGACAGTAATAAAATTAATTATAAACACGCATGTTTCATATAGAGCATATATATATATATATATAATTCCAACCTTGACAGTGAAATAGAAGATATGTAAAACATTATATATTTTATATTATTGTCCAGAGAGTATCTATTAATTTTATAATAAAATTATTTTACTATAAATATGTCAAATATAATATTTGATATTTTAATACATATTTTTTAAATAATAAAAATTTTGTAGCAATTATTAAATTTAAAATTGAATAATAATCCGAATAATATCGTATACGCGTATTAGATGAATAATAACAGTTAACATAGTAAAAAATCTTTCAGAACTCATTATATGAAATAAAATTGTTTAGGTTCAAGTTCTATATTAAAATTTATTTATAATTAACGTTTTATCAGGAAACTGATATCAGTGTTTTTCCTGATGAAGACGAGCGTTTAGTTTCGTCGAAACGTTGATTATAAATAAATTTTATTACAGAACTTGAACATAAAGCAGTTTTATTTTTAAATAACAGTTGAATGAGTATATGTGATATAGGGTATCCGGACAATTCACCGAAAACAAGTCACCGAAAACCGTTCACCGAAAACAATTCATCGAAAACAAATTCACCGAAGTACCAATTCACCGAAACACAATTCATCGAAAAACAATTTATCGAATAACCAAATGAAATAGAATTAAATTAAATTGAAATTATTATTAGAAAGTGGCTATTTATACAGACGGTATGTATACGCAATTGGCTATTTATACATACAGTATGTTTCCGCAATTGGCTATTTAAGGTAGGTTAGGTTAGTGGGTTGGTTTAGGTTTTTTTTTTAGTATGTATAAATAGCCAATTGCGTATACATTCCGTATGTATAAATAGCCACTTTCTAATATTAATTTTAATTTAATTCTATTTTATTTGGTTATTCGATAAATTGTTTTTTGATGAATTGTTTTTCGGTGAATTGGTACTTCGGTGAATTTGTTTTCGATGAATTGTTTTCGGTGAACGGTTTTCGGTGAATTGTCCACGACCCGTGATATAGTACTGAAAATTTGTATGAAAAATGTCATAAATGTGTATGAATGAATAATTTTGCTAAAACAGAAATGTTTGATACTTATGATTGAATGAATATTAATAAATAAAACGATACTTACAGTACGAGCTTCGCCAAAATTCCATATTTTATGAATTTTCTTAAGTAATGTTAGCATTTTTAATATGTCTGCAAATAAAAAAAATATATATTAAATTTAATAATGAATATTTTTTTCTGGGCTGCAACTCTTAAGCTCAAATCACCCAAAATTCAGGTGTGATGAATGCGCAAAATGGTGTGTAACGAAAGCGCAAAATGGGGTGTAAGGAAAGCGCAAACTAAATTAAACTAATCTAAACCTAACCTAACCTAACCACAATATTGATGCCTAAAACACATTTGCGCTTTCATTACCAAACAAGTTGCGCTTTCGTTACACAACTAGTTGCGCTTTAGATGACCAAGCGTTTTTCTGTATATCTATAGTGTTTACAAAAAAATATGATTCACACAAATTTGTCATAATATATTTTTGTTTTTATCATTAATATTTAAAAAGAAATAAGGACATAATTTAAGGAAAAATTTGCTTTGTCATTTCTTTATCAGTTATTTGTTACTTATAAATATCAAAGTAATGTTTTTTTGCGAAGACACTAAGAGTTACAAAAATACTTTTAAAAATACACTTAATTGCAATGAACTAATATATAATTAGTATATTGAATAAATTTGGAAAAATGTAACACAAATTTAGGGTAACACATGACTTAGTCATGAATAGTCAACAATAATATAATTGGAAAAACGTGTTTGGTAGGACATTTGCCGCGAAATAAGGAGTTTCCCGGTTCGAATCCAGGCAAGGCTAATATATTTTTCCAAATTTATTAGATTTTCTAATTATATATAATATTAGTTCACTGCGATTCAGTGGATTTTTAAATCTTTTTGAAACTTATATATATATATATATATATATAT